>CM024754.1:88070031-88127531 GCA_014218235.1 Colocasia esculenta | reverse complement strand
TTAACAAGCTCTACGTCTAGAGGTATTTGAATAGCATCCGTTAACCACTCTCTTGGAAATTCTGTTTCTGATAATTGAACACCATTATAGGTTGGGGAACAAGCATGCCAATATCGCCAAAAACAGAAATGCAGAGCCCCTTTGAATTGGATGCTCAAAAAAGTGGTCGGGTCCTTTGTTAGCATGGTATGCAATCTCGCGAGATTCTCGCGAGAATATCGGTCTCGGCCACTTCCCGAGAAACGAGAAGGCCAAGATGCCTCTTCAGGCAGGGTTGTCAGGATCCCCTTATTTACCTGAATATCATTTAAGTAAATGATGTAGTTTCATTTACTTAAGATATTACATGTAAATAAGGAAGTACCCCCCATTTGAATCCAATAAAAATATCAAAAAAATCATATCTCTTACAAATAAAAAGTCAACTCTCCCATCCAAGAAGAAAATCGCGATTTTGGTGGTTCCATCAAAATAGCGACTTTCTAGTCTTTCATAATTTGACATATTTAAAAATTTCATAATTCAAATAAACCTAATAGAATACTAAAAATCTAAAGTCCGGTAAAAAAAGTCAAACGTGCATATGACTTCTCCAATGGAGCCACTCTCCTACTGACAACACTTAGTCTGTTTGAGACCTCTCAGGATTTGGTCAAACCTAAACTATCATCACCTAAACTCATGAGATTTTTCACTTGAGAATGTATGCAATTATCTATGTTCCTTATGGAATTATCTATGTGAACCTATGTGATCCTATGTGATCCACACTTTATGTTATCCTGATCTCCCGAGATATCTCCGAGATCTCTCCGAGATCTCTTCTCTTTGACCCTCTCGAGATGAAGCCGAGATCCGATATGGCAAACCTTGTTTGTTAGAGGGAGGGTTATGGGATTGATTGGCCACTAAGATCACGTAGGCCTAATCACTATCCATCTTGGTTGGATTGACCGATCTAATGGAAGACAGTCTGATCTTGGAAAGGAATAAAGCATTATTGAAATGTTGAAAAAAAAGAAAGAAAATGAAATATCAGGAAAAATGGTACATATCTAGTGAAATTAAATTAAAACAATAGCAAAAAATAAAATTAAATCAGATGAAACCATTATGAGTATTGAAGCTTTGGATTGGGCCATCTAACTCAAAACCTTAAGAAATGAGTGGAGAGGGCATCAATACTTTAAATTCAGATTCACTATGTCCTTTTCTCAATATGGTACTATTCTAACATGGCTCCTTAAGTGTAGGCTGATTTAGTGTTTAGGATTTAGGTCCATGGAAAAAAGAATTAGATCAGCCGATCTTCCAGAAGTCATGGATCAGCCAGATTAAAAAAATAATTTTTAACAAACAATCAAGGAAAACAACAAAGCACGCCTCGTGGATGTTCTAACCAGCCTTTTCTTTTAAGTTTCACGGATATGCGATGATCGCAAAAGACTCCTGATGTACTTCTCCATTTTAACTAGTCTTCCTTAATCCTGTGTGCAACATTGTTATAAATCTCCCCATTCTTTTGGATGATAAACTATGAATATTGAAAGCTACATGGAATATTTTGTCCATTAATTAGAACCATACCTTCCTGTAACACCCTCTAATTACTATAATTATAATGCATAAACTCTGACTTACTCCTCCTAATTTTAAAACCTTTAGACTCCAAGACATACCTCCAACTTTTTAACTTAACATTTAAACCATCAATACTCTTGTCAATTAAGACAATATCATCTACAAATAACATACACCAAGGGATGTCATCATGCAATTATTTTGTTACATTATCCAAAACCAGAGTAAAGAGATACAAACTTAGTGCAGAACCTTAATGCAAAACTATAGTGACTGGAAACTCACAAATCTCTCCAGCAATAGTTCTCACACTAGTAGTAGCACATTCATACATATCATCAACCAAGTCAGCATATCCTTAAGAGACTCCATTCTTCATTAATGTCCACCAAATTAATTCTCTCGGTACTCAATCATACTTCTTCTCCAAATCAAGAAAAACCATATATAAATCTCTTCTCATCTCTCTATACTTCTCCATTAATTGTCGTAATAAGAAAATAGCTTTTATAGTAGATCTACTCGGCATAAAACCAAAAACAAATTCTGATACGATAGTCATACATCAAATTTGTTTCTCGATTACTCTTTCGCAAAGTTTCATAATATGACACATAAGCTTAATTCCAAGATAATTATTGCAACTTTGAATATCCCCTTTGTTTTTATAAAAAGGAACCACAACACTTCTTCTTCATTGTTTTGCCATCCTCCGTTCCTTCAAAATTTTATTGAGAAGTTTAGTTAGCCACTTAATACCAATGTCTCCTAAACCTTTCCACACTTCAATAGGTATGTCATCCACACCTAAGGCCTTGCATATTTTCATTCTTCTTAAAACATCACCCACTTTTAACATATTAATATGCCTGAAATACTGATATTTATCAAATTTTGTTAACTCTTGGTTCTCTTTTAAAAAAATCCTTGAAGCAATCTTCATTAAGTAATTTTTGAAAATAGCTACACTCTCTCTTTAACCTCTAGGTCATTAACTAAAACCCTTTGATCTTCATCTTTAATGCAACGAACACGATCTAGATCTCTACTTTTCTTTTCTCTTAATTTAACAAGTTTAAATATGTCCTTTATAATTCTTAAAATGTCTTAGATTTAGCGTCACTAACTACTTTCTTAGCTCTCTTTTTAGCTATTTTATAAGCTTCTAGGGTTTGATTATTTTTGTTGGTTTGTCAAGTTTTAAAGCATTTTCTTTTTGTTCTAATGTACTTTGAATTTCCTCACTCCACTACCAAGCCTCTCTTTCTACACTATTTTTACCTTTAGATTCACCTAAGAGTCGTTTTGCTACATTCTTTATACAATTTGTAACATTATTTTACGTTACATTAATTTCTTGATCTAAATTCCAAATATTTTCTTTTACTATATGATTTTAAAATGTTTCCAAATTTTTACTTTTCAAATTCCACTACTTAATCTTAGAACAGTTATTGATGGTTTTTCTTTTAAATTTAGGGAATAAAGACATCCATTACAAGTAACCTATGTTGTGGGGCTAAACTCTCCAAAGATAATTTTACAATCTTTACACAAAGCTCTACTGGCCTTTCTAATAAGAAAATAGTCAATTTGGCTTTTCTGTGTTCCCTCTTGCATGTTATTAAGTGTACGTCTCTCTTCTTAAAGAAGGTATTAGCAATTGCTAGATCATAGGCCATAGTAAAATCAAGAATAGCACTCATATAATTTCTCTAGCCAAAACTAAATCCTCCATGAATCCTCTCATATCTCTATTATTTTTACCAACGTGGCTATTAAGATCCCTACCGACAAAAATTCTCTTCACTAGGGATATTTTGGGTCAATCTACCAATAGCCTCCCAAAATGCTTTTTAATGCCCTCTTCCAAACCCACTTGTGGTGCATATGCACTAACTATATTCAAAGTATCCTCACATAAGATAAGTTTAATTAAAACAAGTCGATCCCTCAATCTATTAACTTCTACAACTTTATCTTTAAGTCTTTATCTATTATTATAGCCACACCATTTCTAGAGTTATTGTTTCCTATATACCAATTTTATATCCATCAATATCTTAAGCTTCAGATCCTTTCCGCCTAGTTTCTTGTAGACATGCTATGCTAACTCTCCTATTTATCATCAACGCAATCAATTCTAAACCCTTGCCCATTAAGGTTCCTATATTCCAAGTAGCTAGATAGATCATCTACTTTTAGACCAACTTCTTTACCCATGTTCACTCAACCCCACGCGGGAACCCTTGCCTATTTGACATCGCAATCCAGCGCCACTGTGGCATGTCACTTATGGGAACGCCCTAGCACTATATCTTTAGAGTATATATATATATATATATATATATATATATATATATATACGTACTGAAGCCCAACACCGTCAGATCTTGATCTGACAACGCAAATTCAAAAAAAAAATTTTGCATACCCCGCCCGCCGTGCGCGCAACAAGGGGGGCGTCCGATTTCAATCCGACGACCCCCGCTGGGGTGCAGCCGCGCCGTACCAAAGGGGTCGGCCGCACCCCAACATGTACTTATATATATATATATATCATATTAATGAACACTTTATACATATATACGTGTGTTTAATGTATATACAACCCTATATTAATGTAAACATAATAATAATAATATGTACATATATATAGTTAATATATATATATATATATATGACAATGAATGTAAATGGTCGTACATACATTAATGTAAATATAATAATAATGTATACATATATATGGTTAATGCATACATGTATGACACTATTTATATATATATAATTTGTGTGGCAGAATCAGCCGAATCGGTCTAGGATCAGTCAACCCAGACCAATTTGATCCATCAGCCAGAATTGCAGCCATCCAAAGGGCTAAGGCCGATTCGATACAGAATCAGCTGATCCAGATTCAGATCAGCCAGTTCTACATTCCATGTTTAGGTTAGGCTCTATCATGTAGACTACTACAAGCTTTGGAGTCAGCAACCCATATTATGACTGCGGGCTCTGATACCATATTCCAGATCTAAATCAACCAACCCACGATAGGGAGAGAGATAAGAGCAATTGGAACCATACTATCCTTTACTTTGCAAGGAAAAAATGAAGACCTGGGAGAGAAATACTGATATCCTATAGGAGGCTTCAACTTTGATATCATTTCCCTCCCAGGCTAGTAAAATGAACAGTAAGTCCCCCACTTGTAGGTGGAGTGGACATTGGTGGGGCAGGGACTAGGGAGAGGGGTTTGGGGGTTCGAGTCCAGGTGGGGGTGTTGTCTGAGCCATTTTTTTTTTAAGGGTAAAATGAATGGGTAAGAGAAATGTATGGAAGCCTAAGAATTTTGCAGGGTTTGCACAGTGACACGAAAGCCTCGTGGATGACAATTAAAGTTTAAAAAAAAAGCCCCATCTCAAGCACGATATGCATACTGTTGAAGAGAGGTATTCATACCTTGAGACTTTCCTGGAGCATAACAAACAAGAGCCCAGGAGTTTCCTTTTCTAGTAAGCATTTTGTAGCTTCAGGTGTGACATCCCTGGGAGTAAAGCCAGTGCCACCTGCAACACAAGAAAAAGAGTACTGGCCAATATGTATAATATGCTTGTTTCATTTTTTTTGTTGAATCTAATAGCAAGCTCACCTAGAGTGAGGATGAGATCAAGTCTGTCCACATCACACCACTTCTGCAAAACACTTTTGATTTTGTCCACTTCATCTGGAACTACAGCAGTTGCAACTACACATGCTCCTCCTAATCTTTCTGACATTGAATTCACAACAGAAACTGCTCTAGGGCCACTACAGACATTGAAGTACAAGTGTAACATTAAATCTAAGTTTAGCCTTAAAATGAAAATATACTGAACAAAGATGGAAGTTGAAGGAACAACATAGTCACAATCAAGAAATTGTCTCATGTTATTAAGAAACTATGTATTGTTTCAGGTCTGCAAGGAAATATTCTCCTCTGCAGTTAGTCTTGGACTTTGATGTCAAGAACTCAATATCACAGATCAATTTGTTCACTGAGTACAAAAAGTTACCATTTTCATTTCCTCAGAAGAAAAAGCAAAGAAACTCAGCCATATTTATTTTTTGCATCAATGAAGTGGCCCCCTTGAAACAAAGATTCAAAGAGGTGTATCAGGATGCATGTTAGAACACAAGATTCATCCATAAATCATGCTGAGACACAAGCATCTATCTGTGTATACATTTTCTCCAAAATCGACAAGCAAGACCTATTCTACCACCCTGTAAATGATGAAGGATGAAAATCCTTTTCTGCTGTATTTCTAGAATTTTAAGTTCAAGCTTACTCAACTCGTGGTCTTAAAACTTGGACTTGTCTTGCTTTGGTCAAACAAATAAAATTTGGAGTTAAAGAAAGGAACCTATATTCTAATAGAAAAGAAATCGGTTTGAACAGTGTTGAATTGGTTGAAGTGGGATGAAACATTCCTGTGACTTTCAAACCAGATGGGACTTTAAAAAAATAGAGATATTGCTCTATACATTGTGAGCATGCCTTTGTTACAGTTGCTCTTCAAGGTACCATTTGCATTTCTAACATGTTGCAAAAGCAGTCTTCTATTTTTTGTCTTCTACTTCCCATAACATCCCACTTTCAGAGTTCTCATGGGAGTGAAAAAAGGACCAGAATCAGCAGCAAAATCAGTTATCATCTTCGTCTCCATTTCCATATGTAACCCTAACTATTTCAAATGGAAACACAGCAGGAAGCCAGAGAGGAAGGACAGTGAGAAATGGAGAACTATCATCGAAGCTGTAGCCAAAGAAAAAAGAATGGGATCGGGGGATAGCCCTAGGCCAATCCCAATCTGGATCACATCGGATCGGCCAATCCGCCAGAAGTCTGGCTGATCCTAGATCTGCCAGATTGTCTTTTTTTTTTAAAGGAAATCAGAAAAAGTTAGGAAAAATGTCTTCAATATTTACATATATATTAATGATATATATATAACCATAAATATAAATTTACACATTAATATACATATACAATATATAAGTGATCATATACATATATACATATCATATTAATGTACAAACATATTTCATAAGTATATCCTTATAAATGTATACATTATATGTAAATACACATATATATATATATATCACGATCATTAGATTGTGAACCGTGTTGAAGTATGGAACTTAAGGCCTTGAATTCCCCAATATGAGGGACGCACATGCAGATCGACCCATGGAAGGCAGAATCGGTCGTATCGGATCGGAATCGGCCGATTCCGGATCGGATCGGCCATGACCGATCCAGGCCGATTCCTCCGATTCTGGCCGATCCTAGCCGATTCTGCTTGGGAATCGGCCGGATCGGATCGGGATCTGGCCTGGCAGTCAGGTCATGTGGATTGTCCTGAGCGATCAGGTCATAGGGGTCAGCACCCCTTGCGAGTTCACCCCGGAAAGAAAAATTTAATTTGCAAAGCAAATGGACATACCTCATTTGTTTATATATATGTGGTTGTATATATAATCATATATATAAATTTACAAATTCATATATGTATACAATATATATGTCATCACATACACCTATCTTAAATGTACAACCATAAGTAATATGTTGCACCAGATTTTATCTGGTTTCCCGTGGGGAAATAGGAAAGAAGAAAGAAAAGGAAAAGGGGGGGAAAAAATCACCTCTGCCCATAGCCACCGCTACCTTCTTCCTTGTCGTGCGCAGCCGCTGCCCTTGCAAACTGCTGCCCTTGCCGCTACCTCTGCAAGCAGCTGCCGACCAAGCGAGGAAGAGAGGAGGAGGAGGCCACGCGCCCCTTCCACCCAGCCGTCTCTCTCTCTCGATGACCTAAGCCCAAAATGGAAAAGAAAAAAGGAAAGGGGGGGAGAAATAAAAGAAAGAAGAGACAAAAAGGGGGAAAATATAAAATGCCACATGAAACTTGCCGGAACGAGCTTTCTAAACTTGTCGGAATGAGTCTCAACTGTGTCGGAACGATGCAAACTTGCCGGAACGGGGTCTCTCCTCCTTCCCCTATAAAAAGGAGGGAGCGGCCAAAGCTAGAGGAAGACTTTTGGAAGAGGTGAAAAGAAGCAAGGCTTCTGAAGATTGCAAGGCAGTCTAAGAGAGAGGGTCTGCAAGGCAGCCTTAATGAAAAATTGTGCAAGGCACAGTATTAATCTTCTCAAGTCTTAAAAAGTCCATTGGACCGAATTTATTTATTGGGCCAGATCGGCACATTTTATACTATGACTTGTTAAATGACCATGTTCACGTGGCATAAGACTTAATGGGCCTACTGGGCTTAATGGGCCAACAGTTGATATATCCACTCATATGCTCAGATGCTTGACATATTAATGGGCCTATTGGGCTAATTCCATTGCTTCCACAATGTTTGATATGTGCAATAATATGTTGTGTAATGTTTATTCCGTGCTCTTCATTAACCAAGTTCTTAACAAAAATCAACCAATTCCGTGACAAAGTTTAACAAAAATATTTTATAATAATTTTGATTTAATTAATAATAACCTCAAATAACAAACAAGTCATGACTCACATCATTTTTTATCCACTCTTAAATTAAATAAATAAATAAATAATGTTCATTTAATCCATATAATTATATTTTTGATAAATAAATGACGAAAAATAACTAAATAAATGATTTAAAATAAATAAAAATTAGAAAAATGATAAAATAATAAAAATGAAATAAATATCAAAAAAATCAAAAAATAGATGTTTGCTTGTAACCTTATTTTCTTCATGCGCAATTTCTTCTCTTTAATTGTGAGTTACTTTTTTTATTTTAAAAGGGTTGTCAGATGGTTAATTAAGAGTATTTAGTCTTTTTACTGATGTAATTAACACCGGTCTCGGCCAGTGTGGAGAGGTCAAACGAACCTACAAAAGCATATCAATGTGAATAAATAAAGAAAAATAAAGAACCCACAACACAAAGATATCGCAATTTTTTAAAAGAAAAAAAAATGTTCTCACAAAGATGGCGACTCCACTGGGGACCTCCCTTCCCTTCCTCTCTCTATCAGACAACACCCTAACAATAAGATGTACTCACTTATAATTGTCATATACAGGTTAGAGTTTTGCAATTACGAAGGCAATCCACAATCTTGGTGTGTTCTTCGGCCCACTCGTGGTCCAAGACCACATGAAGCATGACTACCTGACTGGCTGACTACATGGTTTGCCGGATCGGATCGAATCGGTCCGATTCGGCCGAATCAGATCGAATCAGGAGAAACCCGATTCGCCCGATTCCCATCAAATCGGGACCGATTCCCATCCGATTCCCATGCGAATCGGTCCGATTCGACCGAATCATGGCGGATCAAGAAAAAACTGATTCGCCCCGATTCCCCGATGTGGCAAACCTTGCCTGACTACGCCGAGTGCATTTGGGGATTTCCCCCCAATGGTGGGATGTCCATACTTCCTCAGCGTAGTACCAATTGTGCAGATCACTACTGTCAAGACACATCAAGCAAGCAATAGCAAGGAAGAGGCTCAGGCTCGTGGAACCCATTTGCCTCAAGCTTTTAGCGTCTATGCTATCAATTTCACCAACATCACTGCAAAGAAAAAGAAGGGAAGACATAAGCCCAAGGGAAGGCCCACTGCATATGGCATCTTAAGCTTAGGCAAAATTGTATTGGTTGGCAATCTCTGCATCCGTCTGGATGGGAGTGAAACCTTAATACCCCCAGAGCGACATGTGGCAGTTGTTCCACTGAAGAACCAATTTGCCATACTCCCTAAAGTGCAGTAGGATAGGCCAAACTTTAAAGTGAAAAATGTGAAAAGTAAATGGATGAAAGTTAAAAAGGGACAACTAATTTGACAAAGCTGGCTTCAAGAAAAACAAATCCACTTTTGAGAGGAATATAAAATATAATTCATCTCACGTTAAGCGAGTATGGGTCACTAAAGAAGAGGCCCAAGAACTCTGAAGAATTAGGGTCATTGAATCCTTGGTAGGACGAGAGAATGCGCGGGCTTTCAGAAAGCAAGTTCCAATAAAATGGCAAGTCCCCCAAAGAAGTCAGGTTCCAGAAAGGCAAAGAGAAGCTTTACAAGAATCCAGAACCAATGAATGCACCCCTTCCTCATCTACTGCACTACCAAGGGGGTATAAAAGGAAAAGGGTATATCAAGAGAAAAGACAAACCAGCCCGAAGGTAGGGAAAATTTCAAATCTAAAGAACACAAGGGCATAGTTGTCAAGGCGACCAAGGCGTAGTTGGGACCTCGGATCGCCTAAGCGCCCGCCTAAGTGGTGCCTAGGCGTTTAGGACGGAACTAAGTATGAGTTGTTTTCAAGTGTCCCTCTTGTATGATATTTATGTCTCTCAAAATATATATGATGATGAAAATTCAATAAAAAATATCATAATATGACAGATATAAAGGCAATGACATATCATAGTATAGCATATATATTATTAATAATACATAAATTTGAGACATAAATAATAGCTACGTATCACAAAAAAATACTTGCAAAAAATAGAAAATTTCAAATCCAAAGAACACAAGGGCATAGTTGTCAAGGCGATCAAGACGTAGTTGGGGTCTCGGATCGCCTAAGCGCTTAGGCGCCTGCCTAAACAGTGCCTAGGCGTTTAGGACGAACTAAGTATGAGTTGTTTTCAAGTGTCCCTCTTATATGATATTTGTGTCTCTAAAAATATATATGATGATAAAAATTCAATAAAAAATATCATAATATGACAAACATAAAGCAATGACATATCATAGTATAGCATATATATTATTAATAATACATAAATTGAGACATAAATAATAGCTACGTATCACAAAAAAATACTTGCAAAAAATAGAAAATTTCAAATCCAAAGAACACAAGGGCATAGTTGTCAAGGCGATCAAGACGTAGTTGGGGTCTCGGATCGCCTAAGCGCTTAGGCGCCTGCCTAAAAAGTGCCTAGGCGTTTAGGACGGAACTAAGTATGAGTTGTTTTCAAGTGTCCCTCTTATATGATATTTGTGTCTCTAAAAATATATATGATGATAAAAATTCAATAAAAAATATCATAATATGACAAACATAAAGGCAATGACATATCATAGTATGACAGATATATTATTAATAATACATAAATTTGAGAAATATAGATAATAGCTATGTATCACAAAAAAATACTTGCAAAAAAAACAAAATGTCACAACAAAAAGGTCAAAACTATATGAAAACAACAAAAATTAAATTACAAGTAAACAAACTCACATTATAGATCATAAAGTCATAAAAAAACTAAATTGACATCATCAAATAAATAAGCACACTAAATAAGAACAAGAAGTGCAAATATCATTATATCATCATAAAACTAATTTCCAACTTTTAAAACAAACTAGTAAATACACATACATGTAAATACACTAAATGAAAATAGGAAGTGCAATATCTTAACACACTTAAAACAAGTAAAAATTAAAGGAGCCCATTACATAATCCCACAATATGTTTAAAAAATTGAAAAGAAATTAGAAAGTGACAATTCTCATGAGTTTGGATCATGATGATAGCTTAGGTTTGACCAAATCTTGAGAGGTCTCAAGTAGACTAAGTATTGTCAATAGGAAAGTGGATCCCTTGGAGAAGTCACATGCACATTTGATATTTTTTTCACCGGACTTTAAATTTTTAATGTTCTATGGGATTTATTTGAATTATGAAATTTTTAGTTAGAATAAATTATGAGGGATTAGAAAGGCGTTATTTTGATAGAATCGCCAAAATTGTGATTTTCTTCTTAGATGGGAGAGTTGACTTTTTATTGGTAAGAAATATAATTTTTTTATATTTTTATTGGATTCAAATTGGGGGTACTTTCGTATTTACATGTAATATCTTAAGTAAATGAAACTAAAAATACTAACATTTAAATGACATTCAGGTAAATAAGATGTTTCTTGAAATCGGGCTGGACTCGGCCCTTGGCAAGATTACCACGGATGTGATCGGATGCCTGAAAACTGACCCCGATCCGCTGTCTAGTGGGATATCGCGGACCCTTAATGGGTCTAGGCGTGCCTGGCATGCGCCTTGGGGCGTCTTTTTTACTCTTAACAAGGCGGGCTACTTTTAAGCGGCTACGGGAGTGCTTAAGCGGCGCGCCGACACCTAGGCGCCACCTAGGCATTCGCCTTGACAACTATGCACAAGAGGGACGATGATATCTCTAAGAGATCAGTTTTCCAACGCCTAGGTGCTTCTGTACGCCCTAGGCAGAAGAAAAGAAGAACGGTGTAAATCACTGAAGAGGACATGCAGATATATACTTGCTACACCTCTAACATTAATACCCAGAATCTACCTGCAATAGATGACCAGCCAGAAGCCTCAAAATGTAGAACATCATCCCACGACAACCAATCACAGAAGGGAGCAAGCTCGAGCCTGGCTTGACATGGTAAATGTGGAGGTGGACTTACCACTTCACAATGAAGGAGGCATGGCGGCTCCTAGCATTGCCACTACATCAAATCACCCAGTTCCCCTAGATCAAGGTTGGCCTGTTGAAGGCCTAAATGTAGAGGCACCCTCTCCCCCTTTCAATCTAGAGGTTGTAATGCAAGAAAATTAAAGATTGAAGGCTATGTTGGAGAACCTCATGCAACAATTAGGGATAGTGGCGTCATAACCACTACAACCACCACAGCCGTCACAGTAGCTGTTATAGTCTCAACCAAGGTTCGCCGTATCGGGGAATCGGGTTTTTCCTGATCCGCCACGATTCGCCAGTATCGGACCAATTCGCATGGGAATTGGATGGGAATCGGTCCGATTCGATGGGAATCGGGCGAATCGGGTTTCTCTTGATTCGCATCGATTCGCCCGAATCGGACCGATTCGATCCGATGCGCCAAACCATGGTCTCAACAACCTCAGCAAGCAAGTCAGCCAACATTGCCCACGACAGCACCACAGTTTGGGAATGTGCTGCCAAGCACACCCCGTGCAGAATTTGTGGCAAGGCAACCAATTGAAAATCTAAATTCAAGTCTTGAAGAAACTCAAGAGATGCACGCACCAAAGTTGAAACCATCATCGGAAGAAACCATAGTCTCTCAAAGAGCGATGATAGAACAAATGATTGAAGCAAAGATGGCTGAGCATGGTGAAGGGTCTATCACCTATGACCTATACAGGTGTGAGAACCATTTTTTAAAACTTTTAAAAATTTTAATTTATCTTTGAATTTGATTTATTTGGTTTTTATTTATTTACATGGACATGGTCTTATTTAGTTCATTTGACCTCCCCCACTAACCTCAACTAGTGTTAATTATATCAGCACAAAGGCTGAACACCATTGATTAACCATCAGACAACCCCTATGAAATAGAAGAGCGTGACTCACAATTGAATGAAATGAACTACACATGAAAGAAAACAAAATTGCAAACATGCGACCTATTTTTTTGGAATTTTTTAATATTTGTTTCATTTTTTATTGATTTTTTAATTCATTTTCTCATTTTTTAGGTATTTTAAAACCATTTATTTCATTTATTTAATTATTTTCGTCATTTATTTATTTAAATTATGATTATGTGGATTAAATTAATGTTTTTATTTATTTATTTGATTTAAAAAGAGATTAACTTAAGGTGGATCAAAAATGACATGAGACATGACTTGGTTGTTATTTTTATGTTATTGAAAATTAAACAACAATGTTGGTGAAATATTTTATTAAGGTTTGTTGAAAAATTAGTTAATTTTGATTAAGAAATCAAGTGGTGAAGAGTTTGAAATAAACGTGACACTACATACAATTATCCATATAGTGTGTGATTAAGTGAATAAAATTAGCCCAATAGACCCATTAAACACCATATGTGGGAAAATACCACAGGTCGGCCCATTAACCACTATTAGGCCCATTAAGCATCAAGCATCATGGTCATTTAATACATCATAGCATGGAAGATACAAGTCTGGCCCAATAAGCAGTTTGTGGCCCAATAAGAGATTTGGCCCGATAAGGAAGTCCAATGGACCTTGCTTAAGACTTGAGAAATTTTAAATTGTGCCTTGCACAATGTTCTTTAGGGCTGCCTTGCAGACCCTTTTCCCAAACCGCCTTGCAATCTTTCTCAGAGCCTTGCTCTGGGTTTAAGCTTCAAAAATCCCCCTCTTCCCTGGGGGCGCCCCCCTTGCTTTTATAGAGGGTGGGAAAAGACCCCGTCCCGTCCATAAACACCATCCAGGCCATAAACATCGTCCCTGCCATAAACGTCGTCCTGACCATTTGCACCGTCTCGGCCATTTGTATTTTTACATATTTCCCCTTGTTTCTTTATTTCTTTTCACCTTTCTTTCTTTTTTCTTTTACGTTTGTGCCCTTTAGGGCATCGGGAGAGAGGGCAAGAGCGCGAAGGGAGACGGCGGGGAGGGAGGAGGCGCACGGCCTCCTCCTCCTCTCATCTTCGCTTAGCCAGTCAGGGAACATAGGGGCAGCGGCGGCGAGCCTTCTTCTTCGGCCTCTTCTTCAACCAGCAGGGGAGGAAAACAGGGGGGGCCGGTCATCCTTCCTCCTTTGCTTCTGTGCTCAAAGCAAGAAAAAGGGGGGGGGGGTCCTCTTCTTCTTCTGGTAGCAGCGGCGAAGGGGCGAGCAACTGGAGGCGCCAGTGACTGGGAGAGCAGGGGGAGGCTCATGCGGTTGGGCACGCAGGGCGAGCTGGGTGTGCGGAGGACTTCTTGCTCCTCTTCTTCTTTCAGCAAGCCAGGAAAACAGGGGCCCGGAGGTCCTCTTGTTCCTTTTCTTCTCATACTAGCGGGACAGGAAAACAGGGGTCCAGAAGCCCCCCCTTCTTCCTCCTTTTCCTCTCCTGTTAGCGGCAACAACAAGGCGAGCAGGTGGAGGTGCTAGCAGCTATGCGAGCAGGGGCAGTCCTACGGCTGGGTGAGTAGGGGAAGTTGGGTGCACGGAAGACTCTCCCCTCCTCCTCTTCTTCTTCTGCTAGCAGCAGTGAAGGCCAGAGGCAGCGGCGAGTAGAACACCAGCGGCTGGGCCAAGACAGGCCCACATGGGTGAGGTTTTCCCATTTTTTTTTCTTTTCTTATTTTTTCCTTTTGTCTTCTTTTCTTTGGGCAAAAACCGGTGCAACAAATGCCCCCCACGAGACTGCCGTCGAGAGTGAAGCATAGGGCGGCTGTCTCATGTGAACCTTTTCAACTATATTTTAGCACATGTTGCCCTTCAAAGGGTCCACTTCATCTATTCTGCCAGTGCATTTCGGCTTTCTTGAGATCTATAGTGGAGATGTCATATTTGTGAACTTGAGATGTCGCAGCTTATGACATACTTGCAGTAAACTTCTCATTTCTTTTAGACTTGCAGTGCCATGGCCCATTATCTCATACATATATTTGATATGACAACAATGCCAAAGTTTTACTTTATGTATCGAGAATTGTGACTTTGCTGCAATATTTCTTTTGATAAGCTGCTTTATCTTTTCCTTTTCTCGTTCTTCTTCAGCAAAATCTGATCTTTGGTTGTTTTTGACTTACAGAGTTAGACCAATTTAGTGACCCAGCTGGCTGTTTCGCAACCAGAGACTACTATAACTTCTACAAAAACCGTGCAAGCCATGAATTAGCGTAAGATGACGACCTCGCTTATGCATGACAGAGCTGTTCATGCCATTCTTTTGTACACGTTGACCTTCTGAGGACAGCCGACAGTGGAGCATAGAGTTGCTTGAGGGATGTTGTTTTTAGCATCAGCACATGCTATCCATTCATTTTGACTTCTCCTTTTTGGGCTATCCCAAGGGCCTGTCTTGGGACGAGGACTTTTATTTGCTATATACATCGTGCTTTTGTGTTCCACCATCAGCATGTGATCTTTATTGATAACAGGGGTTTTAAGGCTTCCTCAAAAGCTGTGATGTATTTCACTTAGAGAATTAGGGCTCCTCTGGGGTCATAACCTTGATGAGGAGATTTGAGGCTCTCTCAGGCACGTACTTGGGTTGAGAGGATTGAGGCTCCCTCGGGCACGTATTTGGGTAAGAGGATTGAGACTCTCTTGGGCACATGATTTTGGTGAGAGGATTGAGGCTCCCTCGGGCACGTGATTTTGGGTGAGAGGATTCAGGCTCCCTCGAGCACGTATTTTGGTTGAGAGGATTGAGGCTCTCTCGCACACGTATTTTGGTTGAGAGGATTGAGGCTCCTTCGGGCACGTGACTTTGATTTGAGAGGATTGAGGCTCCCTCGGGCACGTATTTTGGTTGAGAGGATTGAGGCTTCCTTAGGCACGTATTTTGGTTGAGAGGATTAAGGCTCCCTTGGGCATGTGATTTGGTTGAGAGGATTGAGGCTCCCTCGGGCACGTATTTGGGTTGAGAGGATTGAGACTCCCTCGGGCACGTATTTGGGTGAGAGGATTGAGGCTCCCTCGGGCACGTATTTTGGTTGAGAGGATTGAAGCTCCCTCGGGCACGTATTTGGGTGAGAGGATTGAGGCTCCCTCGGGCACGTATTTTGTTTGAAAGGATTGAGGGCACCCATAAAAGAAAAGCCTTTCATCCTCTATAGTGTCGCCATGGATGCATCACTAGGGGGCATTGTTCGCTCAAGAAAATGCAGATGGCAAAGAGCAACCCCTCTATTATATCAGTCGGAGGTTAGTCGGACCAAAACACCGATATGCACCAATGAAAAAATTATGTCTGCCATTGGTTTTTGCCATTAAGAAACTAAGGCATTATATGCTGGCACACGAGGTCCAACCAAGGTTTGCCAGATCGGAATCGGGAGGCGAATCGGATTTTTCTTGATCCGATTCGATTCCCCCCGAATCGACCCGAATCGATCCGAATCGGATCGATTCTCATGGGTATAATATATAATATATATAAAATATATCATATATATGATATTTATAATGTATAATATATATTACTAATATGATATAATAATATTATATATATGAGGTGAATCGACCGAATCGATGGAATCGAGAATCGGGTTTTCCATGATTCGCCTCGATTCGGGAGAATCGGGCCGATCCGATTCGATCCGCCAAACCATGGGTCCAACTCATCTCTCGATGTGACCCTCTTAAATTCTTACTCAAGCAACCAGCCCTGTCAGGGAGGTTGGAAAAGTGGGCACTACTTCTCATGGAGTTCGATATCTCCCATGTGCCACAAAAGGCAATTAAAGGGCAAGGGATGGCAGAATTCTTAGTAGCCCGTCCGGTGCTAGAAGACTCCCCTCTAAATACAGAGTTGATTGATGAGGAGGCACTTCCTGCTCAAGAAACTTACTAAGCACAAGAAACCCAATTTAAATATTGGCTATTATATTTCGATGGAGCTGCATGGGATTCTTTGATGGTTGATGGCACATCAATAAATATTGCGGGGGCAGGAATCGTCTTCGTGACTCCAGAAAAAGGGATATTGCACTATTCATGTGCTCTTATAGAATTCTCACAAACAATGAAGCAAAATATGAAGCCCTTATAGTTGGCTTGGAAATCACCTTAGAAATAGGCATACAATGTATTGAAGTATTTGGCAACTCATTACTAGTTGTCAAACAAATGTTGGGGATTTTTGAAGTCTGAAAAGAAGAATTGAAGGCCTATTTCGAGGCAGCTACAAGACTTAGCAACATGTTCTAACACTTCAAAATAGAATATGTCAGGAGAAGTCAAAACTCTCAGGCTGATGCACTGGCCAAATTGGCATTTGCCCTTAAACTTCCCCCGAAAGGAGAATTAGGAATCACCATAAAAATAGAAGATTACTTCCAAGCACCCTAAATTATCATGATGGTCTGACGACATTCGAGACAAATGCACTAGAAGAAAACGAAAGTCAAGAAGAAGATGATTAGTATATTCCCATCATCAAGATAAAAAATGGTTAGTTGCCAAATAAAAGGGGGGAGCAAGTGCAATTGTTGCGAAGAGCTACTTCTTACAAGTTGATAAACGACACTATATATAAGTTTACACCTGAAAAGGACAAGTCGATACTGTTGAGATGTCTGTCTATGAAAGAAGCCAAGATGATCATGCGGGAGGTACATGCAAGACTGTGTGGAGCCCATCAATCCTGCTCGAAAATGAAAATCAACATAAAAAGTAAAGGCTTCTATTGGTCGACAATGTTCACATATTGTGAGCGATTTGCTCGAACCTGGCCCCAATGCCAAGTCTATGGCCCCATACTAAGAAAGCCTCTAAGCAAGCTCCACCTAACAACACCAACATGGCCATTTACTGAATGGGGAATGGACATAGTATGTCCCCTCCCACCATCCTCCAAAAGATGCAAATACATACTAGTTGCCACCGACTATTTCTCAAGGTGAGCTGAAGCAGTCCCGTTGAAAGAAACTACTGAAGAAGCAGTCTCTCACTTTGTCATATCTGATTTGGTGTTCCGAGTAGGATCATATCTGATAATGGCACTCCATTCAAAAACCAGACTGTGACGGACCGGGGTGCTTATGCCCAATAAGGCTCCATATCCAGATCCGCCTCCCGCGAACGAACCGAAGTCTCGCAAGGGATATCTCACACACGTGTCCAGTAAGAGTATAAAAGACAAACTATAAGAATATAAGACACAAGAAAGTACATGTGCTCATATCTGTTCACAAATTTGTACAACTGTCCCATTACATTAATACATGTCCAATTAAAAAGTACAACTACCTGGGGCATACCCCGAGGGAGCACAAGCTCACACAACACTACTACTACATAACTGCTGGTGGTACAAGTCTGACACAATGCCGCTGCAAGCCAAACACTCGGCAATCCCTGAAAAGAACTGTAGGAGAGTGAGACTCAACAAGTCACTGGCTCAGTAGGGACCACCCAAGGACCACAACAACTAACAGAAGAGACCTCAACCTCAATGGGTCTCACTGGCCACACAAATAGACAAACCATGGCATGCTCACAACATTTATAATTAAATAAATGCTTAAACAGTAATTGATAAACAAATGCATATTCTTTATGAAGAAAAAAGAACCACAAGACTAGCACAACACTACTAGTCTACTCAACAACAGAAATGCTTAGGCCGCAAGCCTCACAGGCACATTATTCCAACGACTAATCGCCTAAGCTATAAGCCACACAGGCAAACATTGTCTAGGCTATAAGCTTCACAGGCGAACCCTAAACACATGGGTACAGGACCGCTGACCAAGAGCTGGTCCGTTCTACCCCAAACCACAATATATTGAAAACCACACATAAGGTAACAGGACTGGCTACAGCGGCCAATCCATCACATATAAAAACTATAATCGGAAGCTTACCCAAGGAAGGGTAAAACATAACGAGTGGAAGGTCATACCACACGACCACGACTTCAACACCTGAAAAGACTGGTACACAACGTATCACTACAAAGCATTACTCACATAGGGTACAAGTACCTATTACCATAAGGTACCAGCACGGAAACCGCAAGTAAACCAGTGCCGTAACAGGCACACTATAGCGAGCTAAACCACATTTGTGGTGAGTCAACACTCACCAACCACAACCAAAACTGTGTCACCACTCGGGCACACCACAAGCCACGACCACAGTCACAATTTGCCAACACCAGGGCACACCTCGAACGAGTCAAACCTCGACTATGAGTCACAAACTCACGAACCACAGCCAATGGCAAAGCACGAGTCAGAAAGGAACGACGCCACCACACAGGAACGGACTACTGGCTGATCAGGCCAGTATCCAACCCGGACAACACAACACAAGAACAACCTCTCAGCCTCGCAGTCACGGACGAAAGGTCCAACTGCTGCTCCATGAGAAAGAAGTCAAACAACTGTGGAGACCAACTAACACCACACCTGCAGACACACAGCTGTAGGTCCATGTCTAGCACCTCTAGAGTCTCTGGCCGGAGCACCCTAAAGTGAGGCACTAGAAAACAGGACTAGCTGGGGACCAGTGTCAACTACTGGTGTCCGTACCCCCAACTACGAGCGCGCTACAAGCGACAAAAGAACAAACTCTGGGAAGTCGCTGTCCCACTGTTGTCTTTCCCTCAGCCGGACGTACAACTCAAACTCAGGAGTGAGGGTGTCCAGGAAGACGACACAGACCTCGACGGTACTACACTGTACCAGGACAAACCCTGAGCACAACAAACACACGTGCCTGGCTCACAAAGAACCTGGGGTACCCGACTAGAGAGGCATTCCGGAATAGGAGCCGGACCACCACACTCGGCTAGCACAAATCACAACACTTATACATTTATTACAAACCACGATACACATGTGAGGAATAGCTTGTCCTGGTCACTCATGACCTACAAGTTAACCTACACAAACACATATATGAACCATATTAATAGTAACACCACGACCTGTCATTGGTTACATAGTGACCTTTACTGCCATACTAGGCACAATACACACTAACACTCATACTTTATTACTTATCTATTTAGGATAACTTGCAAAAGATCCTAAAGAATCAAGGCTAGGTTCCCATGTGAACTTCATCCGCACAACACCACAAACTAATCATAATAATTAATATACAATTAACACAATAACGTACAATGTGCCATGCACACACAAACCACATACATGATATCAAAACCATATAAACATCACGTGTATAGTACACCAGTCAGGTGCACCACACGTCATTCACTTAAATCACATGTCCAACACATGGACAACACACTCCAAGAGTGCTACAGATGCCAACGCACCACACATACTACGTAAGCCACTTACGTACATCACATATTAACCACATAAAACATGCCCACTTAAAGAGCAATACGCTCCATGAACATAACAAGTGCAATGGCTCTCACCTGTCATTGCCATGCACACACAATCACGTGATATTTATAACAAGAAAAGCAATGTAAAACACCCTGCGCTACTGTATGCACAGGTTGGCGGCAACATCGATCGCCGTCCACCAGATACAAACGGCAACCTATCCTGCCGTTAAAACTAAATAGACTTAATATTAACGGCTAGACACCTGGCCGTTAATCTCCAACTGAAGAATCTGGCGTCAATCGATGTTGACGCCAAGATCCTCGGCCCTCCACATACACAGAACGCGCAGACCGGCCTCAGGCCGATTACACGGGCAATCTAGCCCAATAACTTCGGAAAAACTAGGGCAAACGCTTCCCCTTACATCTAGGAACCACAATTAAACTGGAAAGACATGATCCAACGCTTGGATCAATCAAACCACCCGATTTCCCAGCATGAAGACCCATTTTCCAAAAACTCAATTAACAACCGATTTATGCAAAGAAAGCATAACAAATTAACCAGGGAAGATCAACGGGTCCAGTCCCTACCTCAGAAACGCGATTGAACTCCCGAAGAACCTTGAATCACGCCGAAACCCGAGGAACACCCCGCGAACACCGCACTCCAATTCGTCATTCTCCGCCTGATCTGCCGCTGCTGTGCGCATCACGGCCTTCCCACGTGCTCCCGTCGACCGCCGGAAGTAGTGAAGAGGCTCAAGGGTGAAGGTGGGCGAAGAGGAGGGGAGACAATGGGGGAAAGAATAAGGCTCAGGGTTACTCTAAAAACACAGGCGCCTCAGGTTAACGTCAACCTCTGCGCCGCTAACCAAACCGCCCCAACTAGGCGTCCACAACGTTCGCCGCCAAGTTCATGCACGCTAGACGTCCACATCGATGGATGCTAAAAACATGTTAACGGCAACACCATTGCCGCCAACACACAGTCGACGTCACACACCTAGACGCCAACCTACAGTTGATGTCCAGCGCACTGAACAAGATCCATAACCAAGCCCGGTAAGGATCCAATAAGAAACACACAAGCTAATGGGCCACACATTGGCCACCAAACCCGCTAAACCTGGATCCACGGGGATCTGAAAAACGCGCGACGTTACATTCAGACAATATACAAATTGCTAGTAAATTTTCATATTAATTGGAGGACGTCAACAGTTTATTACACCCAAGCCAACAGGTTAACCAAAGCCTTCAAAATTTTATGCGAACTCATGGTCAAATTGGTAAATAGTCGAAAGCGGGATTGGACGAAAAGATGCATGAAGCTTTATGCGCCTATCGCACCATCAACGAAACTCCCACAAGATGCTCTCCCTTTTCCTTGGTCTATGGGACCGAAGCAATTATTCCTGTTGAAATAGAGCTCTCATCTTATAGAGTAGCTCTACACTACGGGTTCCCTACTAAAGAAGGAAGTGAAATTAAACGACCACTTGAAGAGTTGTCAAATCTGGAAGAAAGGTGCTTAGTCACGTATCAACGCCTGCAAAGTTATCAAGCTCGGATGTCCAGCACTTTTGATAAACTGGTAAAAGAAAGAGCATTTAAAAAGGGAGATCATGTCATGGTCAAGCAAAAAGACGTCATGGCCTCTCGACCCAAAAATAAATTCATAGCCAATTGACTTAGCCCATATGTGGTGGACAAAGTGTTTAAAGGTGGTGCATACACAGTAGTGGACCAAAAGGGAAATGTTATGTTTCCACTGTTAAATGGCAGACAAATGAAACTATACCATACTCCCGAGTGTGAGTATATCCGCACAATGCAACAAATGGAGCCGAATCCTACACAATCCAGAGACATAGAAATGATCTCACTACAGGATTTTCTAAATAAATTAAAAAAAATAGAAAAGAAAAGAAAGAAATAAAAATAAAAAAGGAAGAAAAAAAAAGAGGCTTAAAACGTGGTGCCTTGGGCCCCTGGCGGACTTGGTCTATCACTTCATTATGGTGGACTAAGGATAAAAAGGCCTAAAATCCGGCTGAGGGGAAAACACGAAAGGACACCTCAGGTGAAAATGGGAAACCCCGCTGCATAAAAATCTGAAAGGACGTGCAGACAAAAACAAGAGGGGACTAACTGTGGTGAAAACCCAAAAAGACATCACAATTGGTATGAAAAAAAGGGGGGAAACTCTCTCGACTTTTATTAGAATGAGATTGAGCCGTCCTACATTCCTTAAGTTCATTCGAACAAGTAATCAAATTCAGGGGCTACGATTGAGGCAACGATGATTGTGTCCTTCCGCACTTATAAGAGATGTGGGAAACTTGAACTCTGCTCAAAGAAAGAGAGAGAGGAAGAAGCCAAACAAAAGAGGAAATCCGCATTCCCTAAGCAAATCAAAATCTATGTCTTTTGACTAACAAGCAGTCAAGGCTAGTCAAAAGTCAAATTCAAGTCTTCTTTGGATAACAAGTCATCAAGGCCAGCCAAAAAGTCAAAATTCAGACCTCTTGGCTAACAAGCTGTCAAGACCAGCCAAAAGTCAAAATCCATGTCTTTTGGCTAACAAGCCGTCAAGGTCAGTCAAAAGTCAAATTCAAGTCCTCTTTTTCTAACAAGCCGTCAAGGCCAACTAAGAAGTCAAAATACAAACCTTATAGCTAACAAGCCGACAAGACAAGCCAAATGTCAAAATCCATGTCTTTTAACTAACAAGTCGTTGAGTTGCGACCAGTCAAAAGCCAAATGACAAGCCCTAGAGGAGCTTACATCCTCTAAACAAATCATGAGCCCTAGAGGAGCCTCAATCCTCTAAACAAATCACAAGCCCTAGAGGAGCCTTAATCCTCTAAAACAAATCACGAGCCCTAGAGATGCCTCAATCCTCTAAACCAAATCACAAACCCTAAGGGAGCCTCAATCCTCTAAGCCAAAATCACGAGTCCTAGGGGAGCCTCAATCCTCTAAACCAAATCACGAGCACTAGAGAAGCCTCAATCCTCTAAACCAAATCACGAGCCCTAGAGGAGCCTCAATCCTCTAAACATATTTATGACGCTCAGGGAAGCCTTTAATTCCCTACCAATCATAAATCCAAGCTCTTGCCCAACACACCATCAAGGTCAGCCAACCGAGCCAAAATCCAAATTCTAAACCCATGGCTTTCATGGAAGCCTTTAATTCCGTACAGCCTATAAATCCCAGCTCTTGCCAACACACCGTCAAGGTCGGCCAACCTAACTAAAATCCAAAACCAAATCCTAACAGTTCTCAGGGAAGCTTTTAATTCCCTACCATACACAAATCCAAACTCTAATGGCTCTCAGGGAAGCCTTTATATCCCTACCGACTATAAATCCAAATTCTTGGTCAACACATTATCAAGGTCGGCCAACCCATCAAAAATCCAAATCCAAATCCTCATGGCTCTCAAAGAAGCTTTTAATTTCCCTATCATACACAAATCCAAAACCTACGGCTCTCAGGGAAGCTTTTAATTCCCTACCGCATCCAAAACCTTAAGGCTCCTAGGGAAGCCTTTAGTTCCCTACAAAAAAAGAGATAAATAGGGGCTTAAAAATGAGGCGCCCTAACGGACTTAGTCGATTACTATGTCGTAGTAGACCAAGGATAAAAATATCTAAAACCTAAATGAGGTGAAAACCTAGGAAGGGCGCCTCAGGCTATGGATGGCAAAGTCGAATCGGGGTGCTGGATCGGACCCAGCCGACCCCGATCCGAGTCGGGTCGAATCGCAGGATCCGCCCGATTCTATGGGAATCTAGCCGATCAAGCATCGACCAGGGTAAAAAATGAAGAAAATTTGTGAAAAATGGAGAAAAAAACAAAAAAATCAGAGAAAATTCTTTAAAAAACATATAATAATTGCACATTTAGGGTATATCTATACTCTAGTTGCACATATGTTCATATTACAATACAGAGCAACGATAATTATGAACCTTATTTACCTGATTATATTTGTAGTTTCATTTACTTAAGATATTACATATAAATAAGAACATCATTTAAGTAAATGTACTTAAGATCTTACATGTAAATAAAGAAGTACCCTCCATTTGAATCCAACAAAAATATCAAAAAAACCATATCTCTTACAAATAAAAAGTCAACTCTCCCATCCAAAAAGAAAATCACGATTTTGGTGGTTCCATCAAAATAACGACATTCTAATCTTTCATAATTTGGCATATCTAAAATTTTTATAATTCAAATAAACCCAATAAAATATTAAAAATCTAACGTCCGGTAAAAAAAGTCAAACGTACATATGACTTCTCCAATGGAAACACTCTCCTACTGACAGCACTTAATCTGCTTGAAACCCCTCAGGATTTAGTCAAACCTAAGCTATCATCACCTAAACTTATGAGAATTATCAACAGGAGAAGTCTCAAGTAGACTAAGTGTTATCAGTAGAGAGTGGCTCCCTTGGAGAAGTCATATGCATGTTTGACTTTTTTTATCGGATTTTAGATTTTTAGTGTTCTATTGAGTTTATTTGAATTATGAAATTTTTAGATATGTCAAATTATAAAAGATTAAAAAGTCGTTATTTTGATGGAACCATTGAAATCGTGATTTTCTTCTTGGATGGGAGAGTTGACTTTTTATTTGCAAGAGATATGATTTTTCTGATATTTTTATCGGATTCAAATGGAGGGTACTTCATTATTTACATGTAATATCTTAAGTAAATAAGGTAAGTGGAGGGGAGGGGATCAGACGTAATTAAGGTAAGCTGAGGGAATTGGGTTACCAATCCAATTCTGCTCGATCCACCCCGATTCCACCTTACATCGTGGCCAATTCCGACCCTAGTCAACCGATTCCAACCCAAATCGACCGACTTTGCCATCCATACTTCAGGCAAAATTGGGAAGCCTCGCTGCATGAAAATACGAAAGGCGTGCAAGCAAAAATTAGAGACGCTAACTCCAGTGAAAACCCGCAAGGGCACTAAAGTTAGTAATAAAAAAAAGAGTGTGAAAGTCAAAGCAAGTCAGCATGAGCTACAAAAGTCGAAAATGCATTGTCTAGTCCAAATAACATGGTTTATCATAATAAGAGAATGCAATGTTCTAGTCCCAAGATAGGCCCTTAGGAAACCCAAAGAAGATCAAATAAAGAAATGCAAAGAATATATTGCTCAAGAAGCTCCTTTATGGGGTCCAACTTCCAATTTTCCACCTGTTAAGAGATTGATCTCGGCCTCAAGCATTGTTGTGTCTTAATAGATCTTGTCTTCCTGTACTTCCAAAGAGATTAATTCAGCTTCAAATTTCTCAATGCGGTGGGCATCCGTTGCGGCTAATTCATTCAAGTAGGAGAGCAGTCTGAGCAAAATAGTGACGCGAACAACTCTGTCATGCATAAGCAAAGTCATCATCTTACGCCAATTCATGACATTCACAATCTTTCTGCTTGCAAGACAGCTAGCTTAGTCTCCAGGACTTCCAACTTCATATAATCTCCTTCAATATCATGTACCTGATCCAACTCTGCAAGGCCAAAACAATAAGAGATCAGATTTTCCACCTGTTAAGAGATTGATCTCGGCCTCAAGCATTGTAGTGTCTTAATAGATCTTGCCTTCTTGTACTTCCAAAGAGATTAATTCAACTTCAAATTTCTCAATGCAGTGGGCATCCATTGCGGCTAATTCATTCAAGTAGGAGAGCAGTCTGAGCAAAATAGTGACGCGAACAACTCTGTCATGCATAAGCAAAGTCGTCATCTTACGCCAATTCATGACATTCACAATCTTTCCGCTTGCAAGACAGCTAGCTTAGTCTCCAGGACTTCCAACTCCATATAATCTCCTTCAATATCATGTACCTGATCCAACTCTGCAAGGCCAAAACAATAAGAGATCAGATTTTGCTAAAGAAGAATGAGAAAAGGAAAGGATAAAGCAGCCTGGCAAAAGAAGTATAGGACGGTAAAGTCACAATTCTCGATACGTAGAGGAAAATATTAACATTGTAGTCATATCAAATATACGTATGAGATAATGGTCCTTGGCACCACAAGTTCAAAAGAAATGGGAAGTTCACTGTAAGCGTGTCATAAGCTGCGGCATCTCAAGTTCACAAATATAACATCTCTACCATAAATCTCAACAAAGTCAAAATGGCAGAAATGGATTGGCAAAATAGGTGAAATGGTCCCTCTGAACATCAACATGTGCTAAAATACAGCTGGAAAGATTCACAAGAGATAGTCGTCCTATGCTTCACTTCCAAACGCCAGTTACGTGGGCGGCATTTATTGCACCAGATTTTCTCAGATTTCCCTAGAGGAAACAGGAAAGAAGAAAGAAAAGGAAAAGGGGGGAAACTCACTCTGCCAGTCGCTGCTGCCTTTGCCCCTCGCCACCGTCACCGCCACTACCTTCTCCCCGGCTAGGCGCAGCCGCTATCGCCTCTGCAGACCGCTGTCATCGTTGCCTTCTCCCCCGCCAGGTGCATCCGCCACCGCCGCTACCTTCTTCCCCACCATGTGCAACCGCCGTTCTTGCCAGCCGCCGCTGCCTCTGCAAGCAACCGCCGACCAAGCGAGGAAGAGAGGAGGAGGCCGTGTACCTCTTCCTCCCAGCCGTCTCTCTCTCGCGCTCTCTCTCTCTCTCCCGAATCCCGATGACCTAAGCCAAGAAATGGAAAAGAAAAAAAGAAAGGGGGGAGAAAAGAAAGAAAGAAGAGACAAAATAGGGAAAATATAAAATGCCAAGTGAAACTTGTCGGAACGAGTCTCAAACGTGTCGGAACGATACAAACATGTCGGAAGTGGGTATCTCCCCTTCCCCTATAAAAAGGAGGGGCGGCCAAAGCTAAAGGACTTTTGGAAGAGCTGAAAAGAAGCAAGGCTTCTGAAGACTACAAGGCAGCCCCAAGGAAAATTGTGCAAGGCACAATATTAATCTTCTCAAGTCTTAAAAGATCCATTAGACTTGCTTATTGGGCCGGATGTATTTATTAGGCCAGACCGGCACATTTTATACTATGACTTGTTAAATGACCATGTTCACATGGCATAAGGCTTAATGGGCCGACAGTTGATGTATCCACACATGCTCAGATGCTTGACATATTAATGGGCTTATTGGGCTACTTTCATTGCTTCCACAATGTTTGATATGTGCAATTATATGTTGTGTAACGTTTATTCTGTGCTCTTCATTAACCAATTTCATAACAAAAAGCAACCAATTCTGTGACAAAGTTTAACAAAATTATTTTATAATAATTCTGATTTAATTAATGATAACCTCAAATAACAAACAGGCCATGAATCACATCATTTTTTATCCACCCTTAAATTAAATAAATAAAATTCATTTAATCCATATAATTATAATTTTGATAAATAAATGACGAAAATAACTAAATAAATGATTAAAATAAATAAAAAATTTAGAAAATGGATAAAAATAATAATAATGAAATAAACAACAAAAAATTCAAAAAATTGATGTGTAATTGCAACTTATTTTCTTCATGCGCAATTCATTCTCTTTACTTGTGAGTTTCTTTTATTTCAAAGAGGTTGTTTGATGGTTAATCAAGGATATTTAGCCTTTGTACTGATGTAATTAACATTGGTCTCAGCCAATGAGGAGAGGTCAAACGAACTTATAAAAGTATGTCAATGTGAATAAATAAAGAATCGACAACATAAAGAACCCACAACACAAAGATATCTCAAGTTTTTAAAAGAAAAAAAATGTTCTCACATAATATTATATCTTTATAGAATATATAAAGATATATATGTGAGTTAACTTTTAATGTACATCATGGTTTGCCGGATCGGAATCGGAAGGCGAATCGGGTTGCTCCTGATTCGCCCCGATTCCCCCAGAATCGGTCCGAATCAGACCGATTCGCATGGGTATGTTATATATAATATATCATATGATATATATATATATATATATATATTGCATATATATTACATATATCATATTTCAGACATTTATATTGATTAAATACATATATGTAATATATATCATATTTATAATGTATAACATATATTACAAATATGATATAATATTATATATATATAAAGGGAATCGGGGCGAATCAGGCGAATCAGGGATCGGGTTTCCCTGATTCGATTCGGCAAACCCTGATGTACATACAATCATATATTAATGTAAATATAATAATAATATGTACATAGTAACATATATATATATATATGGCAATGAATGTATACATATACATTATATATATATATATATATATATATTTGAATATGTAATGTAATCATATTAATATATAAATATATCTATATATATATATATATATTAGAAGTAGATAGTACCACAAGTATACTAATAAAGAAGAGAAAGAATGTACAAGTCCAAGCCAACAAAACAACCCCAAAAAACTGCCCTACTCGCCTATACATCGCCATCCATCCTTGTATGGATTGCAAATCTTTGTTCCCCTAATAAAACAAAAAAGCGTAGAGTTTGGTTGATTCATAGTACAAACAATTGATGCCCATTCCTTAACTATACTACAAACCCCAACAAAAAGTGCCTCAACATCCTAGGCAACCCTAAAAAATACTAGTGTTCCTCTCCCCCCAAATCATCTATAGAGTGGCATGAAAAATGACGTCACCAGATTGTACTGAACCTTTGGTAGGCCATTGCCTTTTTCACTTTGCAATCATTTGTCTGATCTCAAAATGATAGGGAATGGTGTAATAAATTCTTACAACCATCTCCCTCCAAACCCTGCAAGAATAGGAGCAACCAGCAAAAATATGATCAAGAGACTCATCCTCTTCCCCACATAGGGCATACGTGATCTGAATGATAGGCAAAAAATGGTACAATCTATCTCACGTGAGAAGCCTCCCAATAGAATTTTTTAACAACAAAACTTTCACCTTCAAAGGACTTCTAGGCTTCTAAACTTGATCATGCAGCCCATTCCGAACCCCTCCATCTGAAAAGATATTGTAGACCGATCTAACCGAGAAACATCCTACCTTTTGTCATCCCTACACCCACCAGTCCTCATTGTCTGATAGGAATATGGTAGCCAGTCAGAAAAATTGGTCTTAAAGCTGAAGATTCTCCGACTGCAGCAGGTCTCTCTTGAAAATGGGCATCCACAGACTACCGAATAGAGAAGTATCAATGACATGGGAGATCGGGACTAGAGGATGCACCACCACCCGGAAAAGATTAGAAAATAGCTCACAAAAGGAAAACTCTCCACACCACTTGTCCCTCCAGAAAAAAGCCTTATCCCCCTTCCCCAACCAGATCCCAGTAGAAATAATATCCTTGAATAAAGAAATATCTCGCCAAAGCGGTGAAGTACTATCCCGCAAAGAAGGACGAAGGTCCCAGACTCTAGATCTCCCAAAATACCTTTGCTTGATGATATTAGCTCACAAACCGTCCTCTCCCCAATCTCCACAACTGCTTGGCTAGCAATGTCAGGTTAAAGTCCCTGATATTCTTTAAACCCACACCTCCCGGTTTTCTACTCTTGGTAACTCTTCCCCATGTTACATCATGCCATCCTCTACATCTATCCTCGCTACCATGCCAAAAAAATTTGCACCGAATTACCTCAAGCCTCTTGGCCACCTGATGCGAGATCCTAAGCATAGATAGAAATTATGTAAGTAGGTTGTCTAAAATAGAGTTGCAAAGCACAAGTCTACCCCATATGACAGTCCTGACCTTCCAACTTGCAAGTCTGGACTCAAACCTATGAATAATGGGCTGCCAATCAGATGATCTAAGAGTACACAGTAAGAGAGGAAGGCCCAAATGAAAGATAGGGAAGCTGCCAAGCCTACACCCCAGCACAGTAGCCGCCTTCCACATAACATTTTCCTCTACATTTATCCCCACCAGAAGGCTCTTGTTGAAATTAACTTTCAACCCCGTAACTTTCCCCCCCAACTCCAATAATAATCTCACCAAGATGGACATGTGCTCCCCCTCACCAAGAATAGAATGGTATCATCTGCATATTGAAGATGTGAGATAGAATGGTATCATCAGCCTCATGACTTCCTGTTGAACCTAGAAAAATACCGAGGCTTAAAGAAAGGCCGGGCGATAAATCCGCCCGAAAAAGTACGGAGTTTCGGAAGAAACCCCTGATCTCCTCCCATTTCGCACGCTTGAGATAAACGGGTTCAAGTGTATATTTTAGCCCGATTTAGTTCGGATGACATGTTAAATGTGATGCTCGATGGTCTGATACGGCGGGACATATACCCTCTACTGGGCAACGTCAACGTCCACAGTGCGTCCGACAATGCGCACGTCGTGCACGTGTCCGGGCGGACAAAACAACCCCGGCGTGTGAAGACGAAAACAAACGGACGTCAAGCTGCTGCAAACAGCGTCAAATGGCGGTCAAATGGGCAGAAAATCACCCCAGGGTCCCCCCTGCAGGGGTGTGTGCTGCGCGGGCACCCCCAGCGGGAGGGTTCCTGCGCCGGACACCCCCAGCGGGGGTGTTCCGGAGCAGAACACCCCCCGCGGGGGTGTTTTCCCCGCGTGGACACCCCTTGCGGGGGTGTTATGCGCGCAGACACCCCTTGCGGAGGTGTTCCGGCGCGCAGACACCCCCCGCGGGGGTGTTCTTGCGCCCGGACACCCCTAAGGGGTGCTCCGCAACACCTTGCCCAGCCCGCAGCACCCCCCCAGCAGGGGGGTTTTTGTGCCAAAACCCCAAAGGGGCCACCCCTTGGCCCTCTCAAACCCCTATAATAGGGGGCTAGGGCCATGAAGAAGAAAACCTTGTCTTGGCTGGGCTGATCTAGTTTTTGGGCAAAAAGAGAGCTCTTGGCTGGGAGATGAAGCCCCCCTCCTTTGGGGGGGGGGGGGGGGGGGGGGGGGGTGATGTTTGTTCTTCAAAATATGAAGACCTACGCATAGGCCCAAATTTGTGTAAAATTACACAAAGCCCCACGAGGATATAAAGTTTGTGTATGTGTGTATTAAAGTATAGATATGCCCCATCCATGGGAAAATTGCAAGAATACCCTACTGTCCTGGAAAATTGCAGGAATACCCCTGCTGTCCGGAAGATTGCTGAAATACCCTGCTGCCAGGAAAATTGCAGATATGTCCTATTGTCCTGGAAAATAATAGGAATACCCCTGAAGTCCATAAAATTGAAGATACGTCCCTACGACAGGGAAAATGGCAGAAATAGCCCGATGGTTCATGCCTTTTGTCCAACCCGGTGGAGTGGGACCCACGCCACTTCTATGAAGCGGTGTGCGCTCTCCTGAGTGTGACTTAATGCTAGACACATTGGAAGTTCTCGGAAGACATCAACAAATGGCGGAGAAGTCCAAGCAAGTCGATAAATGGCAGGAGCATCCGGAAAAGTCAATCAAGGACGGAAATACCCGAAACCACTCGGAAAAGTCAAGAAATGACCAATTGGCCTGGCTCATGCCGTTTGCACGGCCCGGTGGAGCGGGACCCACGCCGTTTCTATGAAACGGCATGCGCTCTCCTGGACCCGGCTTACGGCAGGCCACTCCAAGTATTGGGATTGTCAAATAACGACAGAAGCCCTTGAACAGGTCAGGATACGACCGAAAAGCCCCGGGAGGTCAAGATACGACCGAAAAGCCCCGAGAGGTCGAGAAATGTCCGAAAAGCCCCGGGAATAGCCTCGGGGTTTACTAACTTCGAACACCTGAGATAAATGGGTTCGAAAGAAGATGTTGGAAAAGATCCGAACCCTTGAAAGCTCAAGAAGACTTCTGAAAAAAGGAAGAAGGCCCTAAGGAGTTTGTGCTTGAGGGACTTTTGGGAGAATACCTCTCGAGATCCCTTCGTCCGGCTCATACTCCGTCTCCGTGCTCCGTCCGTACTCCGGCGAAAAGATCGTGACGTGGGAAGAAGGAGACGCACTGCAGGTATATATATAGACCGTGTTATTTTGTAAATAAGTCCTTCCGTGTTTTAAAATAACACGCACGTGAAGGTGCGACTTATGTAAACGCTTAATGGAGGCACATACACCCCATTAAGGACATATGCAAATGTGACCATAAAAAAATGTACGAGGATAATTGTGAATTCCCTAAATGCCATTTATGACTTCCTAATATTGGAAAGGTCTTTTAATAAATATATCATATCAAAGGTATTCGGGTTTTCACCCAATGTAAATGAAACACCGACTTCGGTCGGTGGGGAATGGTCCAGTACACGACCACCCCAATCGCTTGACAAAACAGACGTGCGCAGAATAAATATACAAAATACTTGAGGGTTTAGGGTCTATACCCGATGCACCTCATAAATATCAAATCTCTTTGTCTGTTTATTTTAAACAGTCTGGCACGCCCACGCATAAAGATACATGCACGTATATATTTTTCCTACATAAATGGATAAATATTGCATATATCCACCGCAAAACGGAAAAAAAAAGGTTTTTTTTTTCGAAAAGATGAAGAAAGCCTATTTCGCGTTCCACATTTCCCCCAACAACTCCAATTAGAATCTCACCAAGATGGCCATGTGCTCCCCCTCTCCAAGAATAGAATGGTATCATCTGTATACTGAAGATGTGAGATAGAAGTGCTTCTTCTAACTCCTTGGATACCTGTAATAAGACCCACTGCCTCCACCCTCGTCCACACCCTACTTAAAACACTAGCAAACAAAACAAAGAGCAGGGGTGAAAGGGAGTCACCCTGCCTGAGACCCCAACCACTACGGAACCAATTTAATGGTTTCCCATTAATGAAAATAGCATGAACAACTGAGGAAATACAAGCCTTGATCCACACAATCAACCTATCGCCAAAACCCATCCTCTCTAACACATGGGGCAGGCAATGCCAGTTAACCTAGTCATATGCCTTCTCAAAATCCAGCTTCACGACTAAGCCTTTCCCCCTACGCTGCTTCAAAGTAAACAAGCATTCATGTCATTCCTTCACTGCCCTCTTCTCCATCCCACCTAGTCCCCTGACATTCCATGAAAAGATTCTCATTGGGTTGCTGTAGTCCCCCTCTCGTCCTTTTCATCCACAATCACTCCCCCCTCTCTTTGAAGTGACCACTCACCAACTCAGATACTGGCACTCCATCTTTTATAGATTTTTAAGAAAGCTCCCTTCAAATCCTTCTCAATTACCACAGAAGATATGCCCACCATTCCTACCACCCTGTTAGCTCACTCGGTGCACATGGCTTCCACTTCCTTAAGAATAACCCTCACAGCCTTTGCCCACAGACAGGACTTTCCATACCCATCATTGTCATCCTATATTGGTGAATCCTCGTCATTCCTCTTGGCATTCCCATCCCTCATTGCCCCATCACCGCCATCAACTTGATGTAGTAAAACAAGGGCCAAATAGCCATGCACTTCTAGAGCATCTAGAGTCGGCCCGCTGAGGTCCACCATTGGTGCCACCGAAGTCGATTTCTCCACGACCAGTACCAAGGGCAAGGAAGACTGCTCAGGCACTCCTCGAACAAAGGGTTTCTGATAGTCTAGAGCCCAGACACCCCTGGGAGATGGCTCCTCGAAACTCTGCACATCGGCGAACAACCTTGGCTCTAGAGCCAAAAGACCCCCTATGGGCCTCTTCCATGTTGTTTGTCTAGATCTCCCCCGCTATTCTATCCTTCCTTGACCCTATTGGATCGTCGATCGTCACCATCGAAGGGCAACTAGAGAAGAGGCATCCCACTTCCAGAATGCTGCTCGAACGACCTCCCAGGTAAAGCTCGTCAATTAGGTGGGGAAGAAGGCTGTTATCGGGCCTAAGCGACATATTATGCGAAGAGTCTCGAATAACGGGTAAGTTATGGGCCTCCGATTTGGGCTTAGTGGATGCAACCCTCCTTGCCAGACTGAGATGTTCACTGATCACATAGGCTACTAACTATAGCCTGCCTCCAGAAGCGCTAAAAACGCGATTCGCCGGATCCATACCTACCAAGTGGATCTGCGGCCAACACGATTTAAATTCAAATCCCCCCCAACCCCGTCTTCAACCTTCTGGTCTGAGCAAATGTTACCTTATGGACGACGACGGTGAGGGAAGCTTCGCCTCCTCAACGACCGCACACCGTATGACGACCTGTTCACTATCGAATCCCACAATGATGATCGCTAACACCTCCTTTAGGTTGTTAACCTTGGCGATTGCAAGAATCTTCAGTCTTGCCCCCGTCTCTCGCACACATAATACAACTCCAGAGGCCCCTAAGCAAGGTCTCCAAACTGATCTCCTTCCTCATCACAAAGCCCGATGGTATCCCTTCCAATAAAACCCTAAAACTTCTCACTAGTAAAGAGGGGAACACTTCCAACATCTTCGATCATCGGTGAATGTTGAGAAAAGCCCCACCCACCGCAAGCATACCAACTCCTAGAGCCCTCTCACTCCCTCTTCACAGCTACAACAAATGGGAAACACGCACAACTTCCCATTCTTCCCCTGTAAGCACCACTACGCTCCATTTAATCCCCCCATCATCAGCGTCACCTATCAGCAGAGACAAGGTCAGTGATCTCCTCCTCCAACTTTCACGGCGATTGATGTACTTCGACGATAGGTCACCTACGTCGAGCACCTTCTTACTACACTAGCCCACCTAAGTGGACCTCGCGGACACCCTTACAATGTCAGTGAAGCTTCTAAAGTCCCTTAGATCCCTTCTCTCATTCGCCAACCCCCTGGGCACCCCACTATAGCTCAGTCCATGCTCCTTCACCGACTTTTCCCCCTTGCTCCCTCCTCTTCTCCTCAGAATTCCAATGAAAGGCAGGACACCATCTCTTGATGTGTCCTCTCCCACATCAAAAGCAAGTCTGGATGAAGTTGGACTTACCCCACGGTCATCGTGCGCAACTTCCTCAGGCAGAGATCGAGCCCCAAAATCCTAAGAACCCCACCCTCCTCCGGCAAACACTCGAGGTTCCTCCCCCAACTCCCCCCCCCCTTCCCCAAAGGAAATATTGTTTAGCCACAACGGCTGCATAGAGTCCCGAGCATCTCTCTCTAGAAAGTGCTAGAGAGAGAAAGACAATGTCCTTACTATATATGTATGTCAAATATGATATCTAATACATATATCACATGCCATATATATGTCTATATGTGTTTGTGCACTTATATACATAAATATGTAAATTTAACGTACACAATCATATTAGACTTTTTTTAGAGAAGTGGATGGTTAGACATTAAGTTGTGTGTGCATATATATATGTACTAGTTTACATATATGAAATGTTGGTTTAATACATATATTAATCAATGTCTACAAGAAAGAAAAAAATGTGTGGCAGAAACGACCGAATCGGCTTGGGATCGGCCGATCCAAGCAGATCTAGACGGACTCAACCCAATTCTGGTCGATTCAGTAGGATTTTCTATGATCCAAAGGGCTACCCCTTAGAATCAAATCGGGATCGGCCGATTGGCCTAGGCCAATCCAATATGGAATTGGCCAATCCAGATCCAGATCGGCCAATTCTGCAATCCATGGGCAAAACCTCCTTTTTCCACCACCTGTTGATTAACAAGGGGAGACTCAGTTGTCTCTCAATTTCTTTCTTTTTTCTTTGCACAGTTATACTCACCACTTGTGAATTCCATTTTCTTCTCCTTTTCACAAAAATTATCCCTTAGTCAGACCTAGGGTTATTAATGGTCTCTCAGATGGACTAGACTGAATAAAGGAGCAGGGGTGGGCAAAATAAGTCCATCAGAAATCAGGAATCGGCTTGGGAAAAGGAAAGATGGAGCCTGTACTTTTAAACTTTGATTTCATCAAGCATAATAATTTAAGCCTAAGCACTTGATAGGTTAAGCACTTGATAGTTGATAAGTCCAACAAGAAACAGTCCAGATTGGCAGAGAGAGGCCGAATTGTTAGATCAGTATCCAATTATGAATACCATAGCCTCACCCATGATTTCCAACTATGACATCCCAAATACATAATATGTAAAATTTCTGAAATTGTAAAGAGAAAATGCAAAATGATACATATGACCTTAATATAACTAGGTTCCAATAAAGTAACAACACTTTTTAGATATTCACATGCTTAAACAAATGCTTGACAGAACCTGCCTCCTGATATACATGGGACAAAACCAATGAGTTTGAAAAAGAAAGAAAGGTGTAGCAACCAAAACTCATAAGCACCTCGGCAAGCAAATGCCCAGCCCGCACCTGCCTCGCATCATCAACTGAAACCAGCATTCATCTTGGTTCAGCCGGCAATGAAGGGAGGCAAACTGCCCAGCTTGTTTGATCCTCATCAACAGGTTGGCATTCACCTACCTGGCGCCCAAAATCATGCTTTCCTGCTACTGTTTTTCTTTGTAATATCTCCTTTTAAATATCCATATGACTCTTTAAAACAACTGCCTGACAGAACCTGGTTCCTGATATACATGGGACAGATCAAATGAGTTCAAAAAAGAAAGGTGAGGTGCCTAAGGTGCCTCAGCAAGTGAATGCCCATCCGGCACCTGCCTTGCATCATGACCTGAAACCAGCATTCACCTTGGTTCAGCCGGCAATGAAGGCAGGCCAACTGCCCAGCTTGTCAGATCCTCATCAATGAGCTGGCATTCAACTTCCAGGGGCCCAACTCAAGCTTTCTTCTACTACTGTTTTTCTTTCTTCCTTTTCAAAATTCCACCATTCAATTGGGAACAGAAACGGTGGTTGGGGGCGTTGAATCTAAATAGATGTGCCCCTGGAACTCATTTGTCTGGCCTCTATATATATGTAAGCTATATGTGGCGGAAAAGCAGTCAAAATGAAATGAAGTGTCCATGTAAAGTTGATCTATCATTCTTATTTCTCATTATATCCAGTTTATCTTGTGTATGTCAACTGGATGAGAACATAGGATGAGAAAGGAAACAGTATATTATTTTCTATGCACAATGATAAATAAAAGAATAGAAAACATATGCAATGCAGGAAAGAAAACACAAGAGCACTCTATCCTCTAGAACAGAACATGTATGCTCCAAGCAACGATACAGAGGTCCAAGTCATGGATGTAATGTAAACTACGGTTGGTGTTGCGACCGGAAGAGAGAAGATGAGAGGAAGAGAGGAGAAAGAGAAGAGAGGGAGAATGAGTGCATCACAGAAAGGGGGTGGCAGCTGCCTGTTCAGGACACATGTCTCCCTGGGGTTTATTATAATCGGTTTAATCTAAAACAGGAAAGAAATACCCCTCTTATATTGACATAAAAGTGGGGGTATTACAGGAAACCATAATGGTTTAAGTCAAATAAATCCACCTTACTGGGTCCAGAACCTCCCACTTAAAATGCCAAAAACTGACCCAATAAGGCCCAGCAAGGCCTGAACATAGATTTATCTCCCACAGAGTGCATACAATAAGAATGCAGGTAATGATCCATTGGCAAGCGGAGACAGAGTTACCTTCTATCTGGTCCATTACCAGAGGCAACAGTGTCACTCACAGTAAGAACTGCAACTTTAGAATTTATATCACTAGTTTTGACCTCTGTTTGCGCAGCAGCATGAAGTTCATCATTTGTTGATTTACCTATCTCATGTCTTTGGCTAGAATGATATAAAGCAGGTGGTGAAGAAGTCACACTACTTTCTAACTTTGGAGGAAAATTAGTAACATCTGAAATGAGAATAGCCTGCACAGACGTCCCAGATGGAAGGACACTTCCTGCTGCTGGCAGCTCTAACAATGCATTGGCAGATTTCATACTGAGTAGACGACTGCTCATTTGTTTTCCAGTGCTCTCAGCAACAAAGCTGTAGTCCAAAAAGTTCGATATCAAGTTCTACATAAACTAGACATTTTTTTGCTTCATCACTATCTGAATATAGTGATAGAAAAATTGTATAGTATCATACATAAATCATAACCCTCACCCAGGTGTCAGGAAAAAGAATTCTCACCCAGGAGAACCATATCCATCATCAAGTTCCCATCGAACTACAGCACGATGAAACTCTGGTCTCTTGGGATCTGTCCTTAAAGGCTGAGAAATACGAGCGAGAACTCTGTAACAAGTAGGTACAAACATACAAGCATGAAAGAATGATCAGGTATGAGGTGCGTGGCAGCATAAAAAAAGGATTGAAGCTGTTTACATACAGTTTTCTCAATCATGGACAATATGCGCATGTTAAGTTGTTCTATCAAAAGACACGCACAAAACCATGATTAAAGTCAGAAAAATGGGATAGGAAATATACAGATGGCAAATATTCTTCATTTGCCTACTATTCCTTCTACTGTTTTATTCAAATAAAGTTAAGAACCATCCAAAGATACATTTCAGTTGAATTATGGACAACAGAATAAATATATGTACTGATCAAGAGCACAACAATTTCCCAGGATTTTTATCTTTTGAAATGTGACCAGGAGTACCAGAACACCAGTAAAAAACAATGACGTAAAAAATGGGCCCAGATTTCCACAGTATCAGTATATCATGAGGCAGCTAGATGATATTGCAAACTATGAAGTCAAAGGCAAGAGGCAACTGAGGTGACCCAGGGGTCCCCCTTAGCCTCAAACCAAAATGCCTAGGCAATGGTCTTGTGATTTGAAGTGATATTTTATTAAAAAATATGAGATGCATAAAAAGGTAGATAATTAAATTCTTACGAAACTGGATCCTTCTCTGAGTGTGTGACTGCAAGAGTAGAATAGACATAAAAAGAAAGAGGGGTGCACATGGAGTTACGGAAAGTGGGGGCCAGGAGAGAGAAAGGTAAAACATAGAAAAAATGGGGACTACCTCACTGGTGCTCTGCAGTCACCGACTTGTTAAAACAGGATAAGTCAACGAAGGCAGAATCGGATCAGACCCCAGAATTGGTCAAGGCCGATCCCAATCTAAGTCAAGAAAGGTAGAGGATTGGATCGGACCCCGGAATCGGTCCGGATGATCGGGATTGGATCGGAAATCCAGCCAATTCAGAAAGTCTGGCCAATCCAGGATCAGCCAGATTAAAAAATTATTTTTATGTAAAATATGTGAAAATCAGGAAAAATCAGAAAACTACAGGAAAAAATCAGGAAAATAAGTAAAATTCAAGAACTTCATTTTTTTATAAAAAACACATACATATATTCACATTAAAATGCATTGGACATGAAAGTTATTTTATTGAAATTATCGATTAACACTGCAAAATATCTCCCATTAAGAATGCAATATTATTAATGCATTAAAGTGCCCACTATTAAAATGTGCTTTACAATATAGTATTAAAATATATTGAAAAATATTTTTCGATGGAGAATGATAAGATCTGTTTTAAAATATAGCATATACCATCAGGACATTTTCAAAATTGCTTCTTTTTTTGTTTTTGTTTTTGTTTTCTTTTTCTTTTTGCAAGCCCACTATTGAAGAGACTTTTCCCCTCACATCAACCTATCCATCTGCTATGTCACTCATAATGGGTGTTGACACGGGAAAAAGATTTTCCTTTTTCTTTGTTAGAGAGAGAGAGATTTGGTTCTCTCGAGAAATATCATTTTGAGCTCGTTTGCTCGTCTCATTTTATTGGGTTCATGCATTCATTCATTTCACATGCTTTGGATTTTTTTGGGATTTGCGGGGAGTGCCAGTCTGTCTGGGAGACAGAAGAAAATCCGCGCAATGCGGAAGAAGGGTTTTTGAGTGTCCATGGAATGGACGAGTGGGGGTGTCCGTGGAACGGACGGGTGCGCCATTTTTAATCTGAACTTCTTGAGTCCCGTATCTATACTCATCAGACAATTAGGGTAGCATGTGCTGGACCTCTTTCTCCATCGATCGGAATCGATGTTACATTTACATCGAGTTAAGACTCTTGGTATTATTTAATACCGTTGTTTAACCCGAATACCATTCATAGCAAAGGATGAGAAAATATGCGCTCTTTAGAAAATCTGATCATGATATATCATTTCTTTTGATCATTTTGAAAGTTTTTTCCTTGAGTATTTCATTTGAAAAGACCGTCTTTTGGAGTCAAAAATATGATTTTTCCTCTTTAAGAAGAAAACGGGTATATTCCCGTGAACCCATTGGGGCCTCTCTTCCTCCTCCTTTTTGGAGAAAGACCATTTTTTTGGTAGTTTAAGATTTTATGTAGGAGAGCCTGAGGATTATCATTGCGAACGGGCGTATACCCGTGCATCTGATTCTGAAACTCGGGGAGAATTATGATTCAGGGTAGCACTTCCATATTAGAGAGTTGCTATACCGAATTTTGGTATGATATCTTTTACCATGTCTTTTATCTTAAAAGAAGTCCGAATTGAGGCAGAATTTTTTTCTCCTTATTTTTCACTGGTGTGAATAATTTTTCTTGGGAGAGCATATGAATATATTCCATGGAAATCTTTATCAAATTACAATCCCTTTCTGGAAACTATCCACATGGACATGGTTCTCGTGGGTATGCATATGTGCTCCCATTGGAGTATCTGAGCATAGTTCTTGTCTTATTCCTTTTTCTTTGGATGTGTGTATGTCATCACAGTCTTCCTGAAGGTGTGGATATGTTCTGGCGAGCCTCTGCTTAGGCAGGGTGTCCTCATAGAGACGTATTCATGTGAACATATGTTTATATCCATGTGTCCTCGGGAGAACCTTTGCTTGAAGGAATTTGCCCTAAGAGTATATATGTGTATGAACACAAATTTGCACTTTATGAATATATTCTCAAACGGTATCTCTGTTTGAGCAGAGTATCTGGTAAAAGGTACCTCCATTTGAACGGAATCCCTTTTGAGACACATACGCATATAAATGCAAATTATGATTATATAGATATGTCCTTGGGCGGAGATTCCATTTGGGCAGAGTTTCCACTAAGAAAAACATGATATAAGTACAAAATTCGTGATTATATGGATATGAACTTAGAGGGAGTTTCTGTCCGGACGGATTCCCCCTAAGAAACATACGCGTATAAACACAAATTGTGATTCTATGGATATATTCTTAGGGGAATCTTCACTTGGGCGGAGTTCCCTCTAAAAATATATTACATAAGAACACAAATTTGTGAATATACGATATGTTCTGGGCAGAACCTCCGCTTGGACAGAGTTTCTCCTAAGAAACATATACATATAACACAGGTTTGTATTTATATGGATACGTCCCCGGAGAGAGATTTTTGCCTGGGCGAGATTTCCTCAAGGAACATATTTGTATAATTACAAATTTGCGATCTTTATATATGTGTTCTTGGACGGAATCTCCACTTGGGCAGAGTTTTGTTAAGAAACACATATATAAGAAACACAAATTTGTGAATATTACAAATATGTTCCTGGGTAGAACCTCCGCTGGGCAGAGTCTCCTCAAGAAAACATATACATATAAGCACAAAATCAACCATCCCAGAGACTTGCTCGATGGGCGGGGAGATCATGGGTATTTAAATACCATATACCCATAGAGACTTGCTCGATATGGATGGTATTTAGACCCCGGGGAATATCACCCCACAGAGACTTGCTCGATGTGGAGGATGGGGATTAAGAAGGAATATCGATGTCGATTATACCTCTGCCAGTTGGTACGGCCACTGGTCAGTTATACCCTCCCACATCTTCCGCTATGGAGCGACAGAGTGGCTGACGGGTGTTCTACATCATTATGGTGATATGCTGAAGGCATCAGGAATTATGGGGGCGTCGAAGCAGCACTATATGACTACCCGTGTTATACGGGTATCCTTCGAGCTCTGGTAGAAAGGTTCAGCTCCCGATGGAACACCTTCGGAACAGCTGAGGGTGAGACTTCCATTGACTTATGGAGCCTTCACCAAATTTCTGGTTTGCCAATATCTGGGGAGCCTTATGAAGAGGTCGTGATAAGTGACTTGCATAGTCATCGTAGCAACGGCTCTGGCCGGTATGTCCACCCGTATAGCCTTCGCTTTTTGACGAAGGTATGGCGGGACCTGGCCCTTGTTGGAAGAAAGGACGGAGCCTCCTCTTCTTCATCAACTATGAGAGTTAGCCAAAGTGCCTGGGTCCGATATTTCTATAACGGACCGTTCTACTTCTTTGAGAGTTTTTCAGTAGAAGGCCGCCGTCTAGAAGATTATCAGCAACTAGAAGTGAAGAAGCCTTCTCGGAGACGATATATCTGTGCCCCAAAGGATATGGGATGGAATCCCCGGCGGCTGCCCGACCGCACATATTTGGCTGCTTACTTGGTGTATTGGCTATCCAGCTTTGTTGTTCCTCACGGCGAAGATGAATAACTTCGGCCGAGATTGATCTATCCCGCCTGTCTTCTGGCGGAGGGCCATCAACTTGCCTTGGCTCCTGTGGCTTTGGCAAATATATCTCACGGGCTAGGGTCACTGAGCACACCCCGAATCCTCGGGATAGAAAGGCTCAATACCACCCATTATTTAAGTGCTTGAGCCGGTCTTCTGCGCGTGGGCTGTGCCAGACGATTGATTTACCTCGCCCGTCAGCTCCATTAATTCTATTGTTTAGAAACTGTCCTGCTGGAAATGCTGTGACAAAACTAATGGGTGCCGGTCCAGCTTATCTTTCCTCCCAAAGATGAGCAGGGGACTGCTTCAATTTGGCAACGTATCTCGAGGCATCAGGCCTTATTGCACCCGGACTTCTAATGAGATAGAGTATCATCTGCCAAATAATAGCAATTCTAGCCAGGCTATATATCAGGACTGGCTGTGTTGTATCCGGCATGGAGTTCTGGCGTATCATGTGGGATCAACTCTCATCACAGAGCCCTATTATCCCTCACGGTTTGCCAGGAACTTTGGCTATGACCAGTCTATTCCACCATCTGTGGAGTTCCGATTGCTACGGCGACTCCATCGAGGTAACAATATTCATATGATTGCGGCGAGTTGGTGGAATTATTTCCACCGGCCAGAGACAAGCTCCGCATATGCCCTTCCTGCGCCGGGAGCAGTGGGGCATATAGATATATTTTATGCTCGGTGGTGGTTTGACCGGAGCAGTATTTTTTGGCTCGCTCCTCGAGAGATCAAGAAGAAGGAAGACTCCCGACTCGCGAAGACCAGCCTGTCCTTGATTTATATTGATGGGGAGTATCTTGATCAACACTTTTCTGGCATAGCCGCCTCATATAAGCAGCGCTATGGTGCCAGAGCGCCGGAGCTTTTCTGGACCCAGGCCACTGCTACCAGCAGTGGGTCTTCAAGATATTGCTGGTGGAGCCATTTACTATCTGACTGCGGTTATTCTGCCACAGTCCCTTTGTCGACGAGACTGCCTCCGGAGAGCATTGCCACCCGGATGGGCAAAATGGGAGAGGCACCTTATTACTGCCATCGGCAATGCTGGTCCTCTAGAATATACCCCCGGCTTGAAAATGCCACGACATTTCAGGATGTCAGGGATATTATGCAGAAAATTAGCAATGCTTGTAGCATCAAACTTCCTGAGTTGGTGCCAACACCTCCGTCCGAGTCGACAGGTGTGCCACCCATTTTTCTTCTCCCTTTTTTCTTTTTCTATTCTTTTCATTCATCCATTTTTTCTCATCTCAATCTTTTCAGCCACTTCTGCACTGAGGACTGATGGGGACAGGGGTAGTATAACTCATCCCGACATCCCATCCAGTTCAAACAATAGAAGAAGCGAGAAAGCCAAGGAGGTCACTTACGCTTCCTCGAGTGGTATGTTTCTTTTGTCATTCTCCCTCTTTTTTTATCATCACTCTTCATAGTGACTTTTTCTTCTATACTTTCCTGTATTAGGTGATGAGGCCGATGAGGCGGACATCTCTCCATCCCTTCCAGATGAGTGTAATTCTTTGCCTGAAAGTCCCTCCTTTTTTCATGGCGAAGAAAATGGGAGCACTTCACAGGCTGTTATAGATCTTTTGCCCGAAGAGGGGAATGATGGAGTTCCCTCTCCTTTTGAATTTTCCGGAATGGCAGAAGCGGATGCTGACCACCCGGGCTTCGCATATACAGAACTGGGGGCTTCGGTGGAGTATTATTCTTCCACCCCCGTTGAGATCTATATTCCAAGACTGTTGAAGAACCTGCCATAGAAGCAGCTCCTTTTGGTGAGCATACTTTCCCAAGCGGTATAGTTTTCTTTTGATTTCCCTTTTTTTTTCTTCATTGCTCATGATGCCCTCTTTTCCTTTGCTTGCATTTTTTTTTAAAAAAAAAAGGCCAAGGGTTCTGCGATGAGCTTTTCTTCATGGGGACGACGGACATGTATTCCACGCCTGCAAATTATTTTCTTTCCCATCTTATGGGATCAGTATGAGCCCATTCTTAGAGCTTCCGGCTCAATCTGCATTTCAAGCAGAAGGTATAATAGGCGGAGGTGGTGGCTCCCAGCAGATATATCAGGCTCCTGAACCTCCGACTTTTTCATCTGGGATGGAGCAGTTTAACATCTATCCATCATATTTTCCCAATTTATCTCCAGAATTTTATCCTGGATCATCAAATTTCATGCAACCCTTTGAGCCCGAGGTTGGGGAAGGAGGCGGGAATCCCTTTCCAGGTGAAAATATGCTGGACTTCATATCTTGTATCTTTCATTTGAGACTTCGCTAGCTTTTCTTTGCTGACGACTTCTTTCTTACTGTTCACTGATAATTATTCTTTTGGTAGATGCTGCGCCAGATTCTAATGAAGAGGAGAATCCACATTGGAAATTGGCGCTTCTTTCGATCATGGGATAACATGGCCTGTAGGGAATCAACCAACCTCATTTTTTAATGATGATGGCTGCTGGCTATTTCTTACTGGTCGAATAGAAGCATTGGTGGACCCAGAAAATCCGCCATCCACCGAGGTTATTCAACAGGCACTTAAAAAGCATACTGAGTCTGCTTTCAATATGGGGATCCCCCAAGATCGTTGGATGAAATTTGTCAACGATACTTGGGACGAAGCTTGCCGCCACCACGCCGGTATGACAAGGACTTCTTATGATCAGCTAACCAATGGCTTGGAGAGCGACACGTGCTCTTTGACCAGTGAAGCTGACGAGCATAACCTCCGAGCTGCAGAAGCGGGCAGGCGTCAGAAGACTCGGAGATTGAGTGTGGCCACCCGGCAGGAGAGAATTGCCCGGCTGGAACGCGAGCTTGATGAAGAGCGATCTTCCCTGGATCAAGAGGCCAGAGATTGTGAAGAAGACGCTGGCCATGTGAGAGATGGAAGGAATCTCCACCAGTTGACAACTTCCCAGGCAAAGGAAGTCGAACAATCGAAGAGAAGGAAGCCCTCCTGTCTTTGTTTCTCAGCGTGACATTTATACATAAAGCTTGCCGCTTGAGTTCTTTATTTGGCTTATGTATGGTGACCAGAATACTCTGCAGCCTTTTGGTAGAGTAGTTTGTAGTATTGTAAATATAAAATGAAGGACAGCGAAGTCCCCCCTCTTTTCATAATATATATCTATATATATATATATATATATATATATATATATTATATATATATTCTCTTTTTTTTTCACATCACCAACCTTAGCGCCCTTTCAGGTTTTCACCAAGGCTAGCCCCTTTAGCTTTTTCCAACGCGCCCTTTCGGGTTTTCACGTTGAGGGGTTATCCATTTTTGCTGAAACGCCCTCTCGGGTTTCACCTCAGCCGGATTTTTTGATCTTTTACCTTAAGTATACAAGGAGTCGTATACCCAAGTCCATCGGGGCATCTCTATTTTTAGCCCTTTTTACCTTCTTTTCTTTTTTCTTTCTTTTGACTTGACTATTGAGGACTCGACTGACTTGGATAGTTGAATGGCTAAGGGTTTGGTTGTGGAATGAGTGGTGGATTCGGAGGATGTGGTTTGAGATTTGAATTTGGCCAATGATTGGAAACTCGGATTTGGAATTTGGATCTGGATATGGATTTGGGCTTGAACACGAGTATATTGGCTTACTTTTGTGGTATTATTTTTTTTTGAATTTGGGTTTGGATATGGATATAAGATTTGGGTATGATTTAGCCATGCACTTGGTTTTGAATGGACTCCGGAATGGTGTTTATTGTTTAGCTTGAGATTTGAATTTCGTCCCTTCTTGATGGCTTGGTGGGATATAAGGGATTTGCACTTGGATTTGAACGGCTGGAGAGGAAGAAGCCTTCCTGCTTTGTTTCACAGCATGACATTTGTATATGGGCTTGTTGCCTTGATCTCCTTTCTACTTTGCATGTGGTATCTGTCACCCTCTGCAAGTTTGTAATGTGGTGACCTGTAACTTGTGGATGTATGAATGAAGGACTGAGAATCCTCCTTTCATTTTCTTTTTCTTTTTTGTCACATTACCAGCCTTAGCGCCCTTTCGGGTTTCACCAAGACTAGCCCCCTTTAGCTTTTTCCAACACGCTCTTTCGGGTTTTCCGTTAAGGGTACCATTTTTGCCTGAGCGCCCTTTCGGTTTCACCTCAGCCGGATTTTTTGATCTTTTACCCCAAGAATACAGTGAATTGTATTCTTAAGCGGGGGTTCTCTATTTTCAACCCCCTTCTTTCATTTTCATTTTTTTGCTTTGGTATTGTGGACTTTGGTATGGAGTTTAGGTTTGGATTGGGGTTTGGGTTTGAATGAAGGACGGAAACCTTTTCTTTCTTTTTCGTTGTTTGTCACATTACCAGCCTTAGCGCATTTCGGGTTTTCACCAAGACTAGCCCCTTTAGCTTTTTCCAACAAGCCCTTCGGGTTTCACGTTAAGGGGGTACCCATTTTTGCCTGAAGCGCCCTTCAGGTTTTCACCTCAGCCGGATTTTTTTTGATCTTTTTACCCTCAAGAATACAGTGAAGTATTCTTAAGTCCATCGGGGTATCTCTATTTTCAACCCCTTCTTTCATTTTATTTTTTTTTGCTTTGGGTATTGTTATGGACTTTGGTATGGAGTTTAGGTTTGGATTTGGGGTTTTGGGTTTGAATTTGGCCCATCCTTGATGCTTAGGGCAAAGATAAGGATTTGCATTGGATTCATATTGGAATAAGATTGGGTTTATCCTTGGATTTGGATATAGACATGTGGGTTTAGGTTATTTTAGTTTTGGTTTTGGTTTTGGTTTTGGATTTGACATAGCCTACCTTTGTGGTTTGTTGGCTATGGTCATGATTGGTTTGGGTTTGACATAGCCTACCTTTGTGGTTTGTTGACTATGGTCATGATTTGGTTTGGGTTTGACATAGCCTACCTTTGTAGTTTGTTGGCTATGGTCATGATTTGGTTTGGGTTTGACATAGCCTACCTTTGTGGTTTGTTGGCTATGGTCATGATTTGATTTGGGTTTGACATAGCCTACCTTTGTGGTTTGTTGGCTATGGTATGATTTGATTGGGTTTGACATAGCCTACCTTTGTGGTTTGTTGGCTATGTCTGATTTGTTTGGGTTTGACATAGCCTACCTTTGGGTTTGTTGGCTATGTTATGATTTGATTTGGGTTTGACATAGCTACCTTTGTGGTTTGTTGGCTATGGTTATGATTTGATTTGGGTTTGACATAGGCTACCTTTGTGGTTTGTGGCTATGGTTTTGGAATTTGGATTTGGCATAGCCTACCTTTGTGGTTTGTGGCTATGGTTTTGGGATTGTATTTGAACATGGCCTATCATTGTAACTTGGAACCTCATTTGGCGAGATACGCAAAATAACCCTCCATCTTTCATTTACCCTTTTTTTTTTGGGTTTGTACATGGAATGCCCTTAGCTTTATGCTCGGTAGGGACTGAAAGATTTGGGGTATATGACGGACAGGTGGAAGTTTGATTCCTTTGTCCTTATCTATAGCAGACTTCATTTCACCATTTTTCATTTTCTTTCGGCTTCGTGCCCTTTTGGATGATTAGGTTTTTGTTTTGGTGACTGGCCAGGGAATTCATGTTCTGGCGCGTGATACAACTTCAGGTGTTTCCCGTTAAGCGGGGGAAAAGGCATATTACCTTTATGGTCCACTAGCCTATATGCTCCTCCTTCATATGCCAAAGTGACGATATATGGACCAAGCCAGACGAGTTGTAATTTGCCACTTGGCTTTCCTGCCATTGCTTCTCTGCATTTGACGATGACAAGATCCCCTTGCTTAAAAGCTCTGGGTCTTGCTAATTTGTCGAACGCTCGAACCATTCTAGCCTGATATACTTGGAGAGACTTGTATGCTTCAAGGCGCCTTCCTTCTAGATTGGAGAGCTCCTCAAGTCTCCTTTCCATTTGATCTTGATCTTGACTTTGGAGTTCACCTTGGACTGCCACCCGATAGGATGCCATTTCAATTTCTATAGGAATCATTGCTTCAGCTCCATATATCAAGGAGAAGGGTGAACATCCAGTAGGGGTTTTATACACAGTTCGATAAGCCCATAAGGCTTCATGAACCTTTTCTCCCCATTCCCGTTTCCTATTGCCGACTATCTTGGTAAGCAATTTACAGAGGGTTTTGTTGAAGACTTCTGCCAACCCATTAGCCTGTGGATTATATACTGAGGATGTTCTCCAATCAATATGAAATTTGGCTGCCAAGGCATATATTATTTTGTTTCTGAATTGTGACCCATTGTCAGATATGATTCTGTGAGGAGTTCCAAATCTGTATATTATGTTTTGCTTGACAAATTTGGCGACCGATTCTCGGTTACCTCCCTCAATGGGATAGCTTCAGCCACCGAGAGAGAAGTAATCTGTAGCAGCCAGTATGAACTGGCCTTGAGATGAGGGTGGGAATGGTCCCACAATATCCATACCCCATTCGGCAAACGGCTAGGTTGGCGCAGTGGGATGCAATACATTTGGTGATTTCCTCGGTACAGGGCCAAATGCTTGACACTGATGACATGTACGGGCATATTGGATGCAATCGCGTACATGGTAGGCCAATAGAAGCCTTTTAACTTAATATGATTTTCATCTTTTCTCCTGTCTGATGTGCACCACACAGCCAGAGTGAGTGAACTCTTCATGATGATTTTGGCTTCTTTGGGGGATAAGCATCTGAGGAGGACTGGGCTTTCTTTTCATGGACCAACCTATATAGTTGACCTGCTATTATTTGATATGATGTAGCCCTACGCAAGAACTGAATCCTTTGCGCTCGATCAGAAGGCAGCCAACCTCCCTTGATTTTGATAATCAGCTCGCGCCAATCCTCAGATTCATTTGTTGTATCTTGCTCTATAGTATATACTTCTTTGATTGTAACATTAGACTCAGCGTCGAGGACACTCGGCATGACCCTTCTGTGACGGACACTTATGTCCAATTCCCCTTCAGGAGGCAATTTTATAGCAGAGGCCAATTTGGCTAAAGCATCAGCCTGAGAATTTTCACTTCTCGGCATATGGGATATGTCGAAGAAGTTGAATTTTTCTTTGAGCTTTATGACTGTGGTATAGTATGGAAGCAATTGTGGTTTACGGACTACATACTGGCCCAATATTTGTTGGATGACCAGCTGTGAGTCACCATAAACTTGTATGCCTTCGATTCCCATTTCGAGAGCCAGCCGGAGCCCAATAATTAGAGCTTCATATTCAGCTTCATTATTTGTGAGCGGCTTCATAAGAGCACAAGAGTTATATAATATCCCTCCATATAGGGTGACTAAAACGATCCCTACTCCAGTAGAGATGGTGGTAGAACCATCCGTATAGCGGAGAGTTCTAGAAGCTCCGTCGAAATATAATTCCCAAGAGGGTAGCTCAATTGTGGCAACCTCTTTGAGAATTGAATTTTCACTTGCAGGAGAAAGAGTTTCTTCTTCTGGGAGGTCTATAGAAAAGGGGAATCTTCTGGCACTGGATGTGCGGCCAAAAATTCGGCCAAGCCTTGCCCTTTGATTGCCCTTTGTGGGATGTATGTGATATCAAACTCCATGAGGAGCAGAGCCCATTTGCGAGTCTTCCTGACAATATGGGTTGCCTTAGCAGATATTTGATTGGATCATACTTGGGATGAGTTTAATTTCATGAGCCAACAGATAATGCCTCAATTTCTTTGCAGCAAATACCAGTGCTAGGCATACTTTTTCCATTGGAGCATATCGGAGTTCTGGACCAATTAGCTTTCTGCTAAGATAGTATAAAGCTTGTTCTTTATCTTCTTCATTTGTTTGTGCCAGTAGAGCTCCCAGAGAAACATCCATAGCTGCAATATAGAGTATAAGGGGCTTTCCGGTAACTGGTGCCTCCGGTAACTGGTGCCCCCAACACTGGTGGAGTGAGGAGGTATTCTTTTATTTGCTCGAAGGCGCTCTGACATTCTTGATCCCAGATAAAGGGAGTATCCTTCTACATTAATTTGCCGAACGGCATGCACCTTCCTGAAAGGTTAGAGATGAATCGCCTGATATAGGCTAGTCTCCCTTGAAATGACCTTAGCTCGGTCAAATTTTGAGGAGAAGGCAGCTGCTGGATCGCCTTGATTTTGCCGGGGTCTATTTCTATTCCCCGATATTTGACGATAAATCCCAGAAATTTGCCGCTTGAAACACCGAATGCACACTTCATGGGGTTCATTTTCAATTTGAATTGACGAAGTCTTTCAAAAACGCGGCGAAGATCATATAAATGATCTTCGCGTTTTTTTGTCTTAACGACTAAGTCATCGACATAGCATTCAACTATATCATGAATCATTTCGTTGAATATCTTGGTCATGGCTCTTTAATATGTAGCTCCTGCATTCTTCAAGCCAAAGAGCATTCTTTTGTAATTGAATATACCTTTGGGTGATCTGAAGGCAGTGTGATCTTTATCTTTGATTGCCATCCGGACTTGATTGTAGCCGGAAGACCCGTCCATAAAAGACAAGGCTTCATGACCGGTGGTAACATCGACCATTGTTTCAGTGATTGGAACTGGGAAATCATCCTTGGGACATGCTTTATTCAAGTCCCTATAGTCGATACATATCCGGATTTGACCATTCTTTCCTTCACAGGGACAATATTGGCGAGCCAGGTTGGATATATGCATGGCTCAATGAAGTCTACTTCAGAAAGCTTGTCGACTTCAGTATTTACTTTCAATTCTAGTTCATGCCGCATACGCCTTTGAGCTTGTTTGACAGGCTTGGCCGTGTGCAGTATGGATAATTCATGCTCAGCAACTGATGGCTCCAGTCCCGGCATTTCTTTATAATTCCAAGCGAAGCAATCTTGGAATTCCAGGAGAAGAGTTTGATAAGATTGTCTTTCTTGTTCATCAAGAAGGGTGCTGATAAAGATTGGCCGGGAATCTTCCTGATTCCCGAGATTGAGTTCAATCAATTCATCAATAGTGGCCTGTCGCCTCCTCGATTTCTTGAGGAGCTGGTTGCAGATCTATGAAGTCCTCTTCGTCATCAGATTGGCGACGCAGACTTCATGGAGATTATATCTTCAGAATTTATGAGGGGAGATTGCTTGCTAGATTCTTCCAATGACTCTTCATTTGAATCCTTTTGAAGAGGAAGTAATATCCTGAAGATTGGAATTGGAGCATCCTTGGATATCTTCTGTGTTACAGATTTCCGGCAATGACCCAACAACATTGACTGGTGTAAAAGGATTCGGCATATAACCTAATCCTCTCGTATCTTTCCCGAGATGGAGATTGTTCCCGGACTTGAGAAGGTTCCCATAATTGCTTGAAGAAATTCCTCCGGGAGACATCTTGCACCTGAGGGATTTCTGCTTTTTGCATATCTCCTTAATCTTTTCTGGCATATCAGCCATTTCTTGTATTGACTCTAGTTGGTTATTGGACCTATCTTCCCAACCAAAATCATCTCCTATATAAGTTTGAAGAATCAATTCCCCCTTGTAGAAGAGGATTGGATTGGTCACCTTTCTTGCATTCTTTCTTCTTTCTTTTCTTTGATAAGTGACGACGGAAGTTTTAATCGCCAAACACTTTGTTCTTGCTTTGGAGAATAGATTTGCATGCAGTTGGGTGGCAGAGGAATGCTCCCATTGATGACTTGACTTATGTGATCAACTTCATAACTGATGCTCCGCCGTTCTGGGTGGGTTACTTTGCTTTGAGAAGTCTTTGTAGGTAATTGGCGGGCTTTTGTTTACCACAAAAAGCCGCCAGTTTCATTGTCTTCATTTGAGGACTCAATTTGCTTACTTTTCCTTTAGAGAGAGAGGAGAGTTAAGGATTTGGTCCTCCAAGATAAAAGGGCATCAGTCAAGTTGCATTCATCTTCCCGAAACGGGGCTTGATCAGCGAAGACTGTATGCTGCTTCCCTTCTTTCGCATATTAATTCATTGATGGAGAGTTGATGGAATGACCCAGTTTTCATGCAGCCAGGGTCTCCCAAGCAAGACTCTATATGTTGTATTGGCATCGATAATGAAGAAGGTCACCCTGGTGACAAAATCTCCCAGAGTCAAGTTGACAGTAACTTTTCCGATGGCTTTCTCTGAATTCTGATTGAATTCTGTGATCTTCACATCCTTCACTTTTTGCATATAGGGCATAAGATATAGAGATTGAAAGGTCTTGTAGGGCATTAGATTGATGGATGCCCCTGGATCAATCAAGATCCGATTTAATTGCATGTTGTTGATCTTTCCCTTCATATATAAGGGACGATTATGATATGGGGAAGATAATAGCAAATCTTCATCAGTGAAGGTGACATTTGCCGCCAGTGCTTCATATGCTTGCGCTTGAAAATTTGCCATATGGGCTTCATAAGTTTCTGGTTCTCGGAGTATTTTGACGAGAGTTTCTCTCAAGTCTTTACTCCAAGCAATCGCTTCCCAGACAGTAATATTGACGGGAAGTGATTTTAGTTGCTGAAGAATTTTGTCGTCAGCTTCAGAGCGTATCTGGTCCAAGTGGGAGGATTCCCTTGACGAGGGCCCAGAAAGCTCTTTTAACTCAACGGGCTTCTTTTGAGAGATAGGAGCCAATAGCTCTCATGGGAAGAGGAGGACATTATCCGGCTCATTTAACGAAGCATATGGACTTAAGTTTTATCTCCAGAGTGAGAAGATATATCGGGTAGTCTTTTCATCTGAAGGATCAAAATATAGGAATCTGCCCGGATTTGAGCTTCGGGCAGAGGCTTTGCCTCTTCACCATGAAAGAGTATGATCTTATTTGGATTTGCAATATCTGGCTTTTTGATAGTAGACGCGCTTTTTGCCGCCTTCCATGACCTCTCCCAGAATGGCGATTTGAATTACCGCAGGCCGACGATGGTATACGAGCGTCGTTGGTTTATCCTCATTTTGTGCAGTAGCATCAATTGTAGAGGTTTGCAATTCTTTTGGAGGAGGGATGAACACCATGTAGCAAGAGAAAGAGCCGAACATAGAGTCCAAAGCTCCATAGTAATTCAGCGCCTTCATTAAAGAGACTCAAGCTTGGTGAGGGAGGGAGATCCTCCTCTTGTAATGCTTCATGTTGGACGTGAAGTAGCCAATCCCGGAGCCGTCTCTTTCGCTCGATCTCATCCCATGGGATATGTATGATCGAGCGTGGGGTTTATCAGAGGGCCTGGGAGATACATATTCATCCAGCTCATCAATTAGTTGTTAAAGCCTTTGAACAGCCGATAGCTGCTGAGGAGCTTTTGCTGTCGCAGCATCCTCCATTTGTTTCTTCATTTTTTTTTTTCATTTCTTTTTCTGTTTTCTCTCTATTCTTCATTTGCAGAGCTTCTAGTGAATTCATCACTCTTGCTCTGAAGATGGCTCAGAATGCTTTTATGCTAGAATGACCCTTGGCGATAAAACTTGCCGGTCTTCTAGAATTTCTTGACTTTCGAGGGCCAATAGTGACCCATTCAGCTTCTGAGGTTTGTGCCTGAAAGGTTGAGTTGATTGCTCCTTCAACAATTTTAGGAGGGAGTTGGTAGTAATCATCTACAAACTCCTCAGCTTGCTGCGAGATTGGCTTCGCCGCAGCTTCTTTGATATTCCATTTCTATATTGAAACAGGCCAACTCTGAATCGCTCAACATCAGCCTTGCTTCTATGTTGCCATAGCCCAACTTGATGATGATAATACCACAATTGTGGATATAAGGTTTTTGAATCCTGGGCTTGGATCATATGACTGTGGCGAAGGGATTAAAAGGTTCCCTTCTGATCAATTATTCCTTCTCGAATTTTTGTTTCGATCCAGTCATGGAGATCAGGGCAATCTTTGGTAGGATGTGACTCTGGCATGGTATTCACAGTAGAGAGTGATTGCTTTTCCCTTTCGGAAATATAAGGCTCAGGGTCATACACTTTTATCAACCCTCTGGTTCTAAGTTGATTGAATATGGATTGGGGTATCTTTTAGAGCAAATGAGCGTTGATGTAAAGGATGCCAATTATCATACCATCGGCTGGATAGATATCGATGCGGCATAGGCAGTTGTCCTTCCGGTTCAAGAACCCCAGAGAATGATGCATTAATGACATTCACCGAATGAGGTCCAGAGTTGTGTGGCTCACTTGGTGGTGGGTGGGTATGAGGTTGTGGGGGATTAACCAAAAGATTACCCATATTGATGCGTCCTTACTGGATCAAGCTTTCCACATCACTTTTGAAGTTTAGACAGTCTTCGATGACATGACCCAGCAGTTGATGATATGGGCAATAGTTGGGCCTCAATTCTTCTGGGACTAGATAATCCATATATCCTGATCGCAAACATAGCCGGAAGAGTGGCAGTGTATGCTGCCGAAGGAAAGAATATGGTCTTGTCGGCTCGACAGGATTTGGAGGATTTTCAAGAAACCACCCGATTGGGTCTTGAAATGGCGACGTAGGAGGAAACTCCGGATATGCTGGCGGATAAACATAAGCAAGTTGGAAAGCGTGGGATTCCTGAATAGGCACATCTTGACGCCTCTTCATGCTTTGCATGATTTGGCGCAACTCCTGCTGGCTTTGTTGTAATTGTTGGAGCTGCCTTTGTAACCTTCGCATTATTTTTCTTGTGCCTTGATGCCTAGATCTCGGCGGAGAGTGAGCTCCAGAAATATCTTGAGGTGGGTTACATGAGGGCCTGACCTCAGGGTTGTTTGAGCTTGTAGCGGGTTCCGTCGCATGTATGACATTGACAGATTGTTCTGGCCAATCTGAAGTATGAGGCTGTGGAGGATCAACCAGACCATTTTGCATAGATATACGGCCTTCTTGAATTATGTTTTGAGCCTCATTCTTGAAGACAAAGCAATCTTCAATTGGATGCCCCACCATACGGTGATACGGGCAATAATTGGGTTGATTGATCTTGTCGATATCCGCCGGCTTCTTTGGTGTCGGCAGTGATATTAATTGATTATCAAAACAGAGATCGAAGAGTTTTCTGGTATGCTCTTTTAGAAAGAATAAGGAGCCTTCATACGCTCGGCAATATAGGCGGAGGTATCTTTGGTTCGTTTCTTTTTTGAGGTAGTGGGGACTGCTGCCCCTTTGTGTCATCACTAGGCAAGAAGTCGATAGTATTAACTTCTTTTGCATGCGGATACGCTCCTTAGGAGTTTACCCTTATAAGCTGTATGAGCTACTTACTCGGCTAAGAACCCTTCAATTTCTGCCACAGCAATATTCAATTGGTCAAAGCTTCGGATATTTGCAGCCAAGGGTCTCTCATTAATTACTGTAATGAGGCCTCTCCGACAGATAATTACTGCATCTTGTTGGACGGGAGGGTTATCGCATTGCATGCTAAACTCCCTCCACCTTTGAATGAAGTCAATTGCCAACTCCCCTTTCTTTTGTTTAAGGGAGCATAGCAGAGCAAGAGAGATCTTCCTTTCTGCCGTTTGAAAACGGTCATAGAATTTTAATTGCATATCGGCCCAGTCAACAAACGAGCCAGTCCTGAGTTTTGCATACCATTGGATGCAATCCCTGTTAAAGAAGGTGCAAAATATCTGAGGAGATAGGATTCATCAGATGCAAGATCACCCATGGCAATTATAATGTGCCACATGCTCCCATGGTGCTCCATGCCCATCATATTTAGGCAATTTTGGGACTTTGGGACATGATTCTGGCAGCTTCTTGAGTTGATGATGTATAGGGAACGAGACAGAATATAAGCCCGTAGCTTGAATACCCTCGCCCTGCTGGGCGAACATATCCTCGACCATCTTCTTTATTTCATGCCTTTGAATAGTAATATTTTGCAATGCTTCTGTTTGAGGAGGCATAATATTAGATGGATCTTTGACATCCGGACCCGTAGCTTGAGGAAGAAGACCAATGAAGAAATTATTGGATTATTTAATGAGATAAATCCATCCGGATGCTGGCTTTGTTGTTGATGTTGAGAAGAAACCGGTTCTATGGATTGCCGATGGCTTGAAGTTGCCGATCGTCTCATCTCATTGACAAGTGAGGTCATTTCAGACCGCCACTGTTGCATGACTTCATATTTGTCGTCATCTGCCATTGCTTGGAAATTTCTTTTGTTGACAAGCCGATGACGGGATGAGCGGTGGAGGCAGAAGGTCCACCTTCCTCGAGGTGAATATCTGTTTCTTCAATGAAGGGGATTTTGAGTCCCTTCGTGCTGAGTACCAACTAGAGGGAGAACTTGGCTAGACATGCCAGCTTGCCCACCGGGTGGCTAGTTCTTCTGGCAAAATTGACTAGTATTGGAATGGATGACCTCTGTTGGAATATTGAGAGTGGCCTTCGCGATTTGTTCTGCAAACTTCGTCAGAATCCCTTCTAGTAGTATACATGAGAAATTATAAGCCTGGGTTTTTCCTGAGCTGCTTGAGTAACTCGTCGTCTTTTTGAGGACGGGTACTGGCCGCTGGGAATTACCCTCAGCTTATCAATACTGGGATTCGCGATATACGGTCAAAGACCGATATGCGAGCTTGGGATTGTTGAGTTGGAATTTTTTGACTACCCAGGTTGTTCTCCGGGCCTTGAGGGATATAATTTGATTTTCTGTATATGCCTCCTTTTCCATCCTCTGGGGTGTTCAGACCCAGCATTTGAAGAGGATATCCTCAATATTATTTTTCCTCCAAGCATTTTTGATGCATGTGTTTGATCTTTCTTAAACTTCTGGACTTCCTTTTTGGGAACCCAGATTTGTTTCAACTTGGTAAAATGC
>CM024754.1:87282691-87333325 GCA_014218235.1 Colocasia esculenta | reverse complement strand
AACTATATGATCATCATCATCAGAGCCTTATCCCATTATTTTGGGTCGTCTACATGAATCCTTTGCCACTAAAGATTTCTATCAGTAGCAACTATATCATCTACATAAATAAGAAGAACAGCAACTTGACCATCTTTCACTTTACAAATAGATTGTGATCAACATTATGCTATTTAAAACCTATCTTCACTATGTCAGTCCTCAATCTATCAAACCAAACGCTTGGGGGACTTGTGGACACGCGAAAAATTCACTCTAATATCACACATATGGCGGTGTGGTATGTTATGGTTCTCTCCCCCGCTTCTTGCGGTTTTGGCCTTCTTGGGGAGCGTTTACGGAGTTTGAGTTTGATTTGGTTTGTTGCTTATCTTATTTTATTTCTTTTGCCTGCGGGGCGTGCCAGCCTGTCTAACAGACAGAAGTAAAAGTCCGCGCAGTGCGGAGAAGAAAATTGATGTCCATGGAATGGACATGTGCTGTTTTTTAATATGAACTTCTTTGGTTCCGCTTTTATTCGTCAGGCGATTAGGGTAGCGTGTGTTGGACCCCTGTCTCCATCGATCGGAATCGATGTTTCGTTTACATCGATTAAAAAACTCTTGATGTGATTTAAACATTAGTTTCAACCCGAATACCATTCATAGCAAGACAGAAAATATGCATTTTCTAGAAAATTGCAATACGATGTTTTTTCCCTTTTTTTATTGTCAGACATAGCAATCTTTTGAGCCTCATTTTTGAAGACATAGCAATCTTCAATTGCATGCCCCACCATACGGTGATATGTGCAATAATTAGGCTGATTGATCTTGCTGACATCTGCCGGCTTCTTTGATGCTGGCAGTGATATTAATTGATTGTCGAGGTAGAGATCAAAGAGCTTCTTGGTATGCTCCTTCTTAAAAGAATAAGGAGCTTTCATGCGCTCGGCCAATGTTGGCACTGGCGCCTTTGGTTCTGACTTCTTCTTTGGGGTGGTGGAAATTGCTGCCCCCTTTGCTTCATTGCCGGGCAAGAAGTCAATGGCATTAACTTCTTTTACCGACAGGTTGCGCTCTTTGGGGAGCTTGCCTTTGTGAGATGCATGAGCCATTTGTTCGGCTAAGAACATCTCAATTTCTGCTACAATAGAATTTAATTAATTGAAACTCTTGATATTTGCTCCCAAGAGTTTTTCATTGATTGCTGCTATGAGGCCTCTCCGGCAGATGGTTATTGCATCTTCTTGAGCGGGAGGATTGTCGCATTTCATGCTAAACTCTCTCCACCTCTGGATGAAGTCGATTGCTGATTCCCCCTTCTTTTGTTTGAGGGAACATAGTTCGGCAAGAGAGACTTTCCTTTCAGCCGTTTGGAAACGGTGGATGAATTTCTTTTGCATATCAGCCCAATCAGCAATTGAACCGGACTTGAGTTTTGAATACCATTGGAATGCAACCCCGGTCAGAGATGTTGCGAAATATCTGAGAAGATATGATTCGTCGACGGCAAGATCACCCATGGTAGTAAGATAATGTGCCACATGCTCCAGTGGTGACCCGTGTCCATCAAACTTTTATAGTTTGGGAACTTTAGGGCATGCCTCTGGCAGCTTCTTGAATTGATGATGTATAGGATACGGGACAGAATATAAGCCCGTAACCTGAATACCTTCGCCCTGCTGAGCGAATGTATCTTCAATAATCTTCTGTATCTCATGCCTTTGCATGGCAATATTTTGCACTGCTCCTATTTGAGGGGGTATAATATTAGATGGGTCATTAATATCCTGACCCGTAGCTTGAAGAAGAAGAGCACTTGAAGAAGCCGTCGGATTATTTGCCGGGGCAGATCCATCCGGATGCTGACTTTGTTGTTGATGTTGAGTTGAGACTGGCTCCATAGATTGCCGAAGGCTTGAAGTCGCCAGTAGTCTCATTTCATTGACCAGTGAGGCCATTTCAGACTGCCACTGTTGCATGACTTCATATTTGTCATCATCTGACATTGCTTGGAAACCTTCCTTCGTTGGCAAGTCGATGACGGGGGTGATAGTAGAGGTAGAAGGTCCGCCTTCTTTGATTTGAATATTTGTTTCTTCTTCGAAGGGAATTTGAGTTCCCTCATGTTGAAAGTCAACCCGAGGGAGGAGCTACTAGACGTCCCAGCTTGCCCGCTGAGTTGGCGAGTTCTTCTGGCAATTGTCTAGTGTTGGGATGAATAGCCTCTGTAAGGATATTTGGAGTGGCTTCCGCGATTTGTTCTGCTGGTTCGCCAGAGTCTCTCCCAGAGGCATAACATGAGAATATTATAAGCTTGGGTTTTTCCTGAGCCGCCCAAGTACACGTCGTCCTTTTGACGGACGGGTACTGGCACTAGGAATTGCCCCCAGCCTGTCAAATACTGGAATTCGCAATATACGGTCGAAGACCGATTTGCGTGCTTTGAATTGTTGAGTTGGATTTTCTTTGACTACCCGGATATTCTCCGGGCCATGAGGAATATAGTTTGATTTTCCATACACCCCTTTTCTTTTTTGTCCTTTGGGGTATTTAGCTCCAGTATGTTGAAGAGGAGTATTTTTTATGCTGCTTCTCCTCTTGACCACCTTTGATGCAATTTCTTGATCTTTTTTGAACTTCTGGGTCTCCCTTTTAGGAACCCAAATTTGTTTGACCTTGGTAAATCGCGCGTCTTTTGCTTGACGTCGGCGTTTACTATGGAGTCTTCATGTTTTCCTCGGAACCACCGCAAGAGTGAGAAGCGGTTCGAGGTTGGAATTGTTGAAACACTTATCACGATGAGTGATAGGTTGACTTCCGTCAAGCCGCACCCGCATGCCTCCGACCATGATGGATTTGCCGGATCTGGAGGTAGCAGCAGACGGTCTCTTGCTTATGTGGTGTTTGTATTGCCCCCGTTGTGAGGGGACGGGAGCTACAATGGTAGAGGAATCACCTGGACTGAGTAGGTCCGAACTTGGGTTGAGTGGGTTTGCCCCCTTTGGCAGCATCATCTTTTGAGGGCATCTGGGGGTGCCCCTGTTGATAGTTGCAGGACGAACTTTGGTATTGGCATGGATCTTGCCGATCTTCTTTGTTGATTGGTTGGAGGAGACTTTTGAATATCACCCTCTTCTTGATGGGCCGGAACCAACCCTAGGAAGTAAGGGGATTCGACGATTGCCGGGAAGTCTCCGAACACATCGGAGTCGCCAGGTAGCCAAACCTGGCATGGTTGTTGACGACGAGCGGTCCATAAGTGACGGCCATCTCCAACAGTTTGAAATTTGCTTCTTTGTTTGTACAAGTACCTTCAAGGAAAAACATCATATTAGAATTTTCATAAGAGAATGCATATATCTGTCCTTTTTGCTATGAATGGTGAGAAGAGGTCCCACCGACACGCGAAAAATTCACTCTAATATCACACATATGGCGGTGTGGTATTGTTATGGTTCTCTCCCCCGCTTCTTGCGGTTTTGGCCTTCTTGGGGAGCGTTTACGGATGTTTGAGTTTGATTTGGTTTGTTGCTTATCTTATTTTATTTCTTTTGCCTTGCGGGGCGTGCCAGCCTGTCTAACAGACAGAAGTAAAAGTCCGCGCAGTGCGGAGAAGAAAATTTGATGTCCATGGAATGGACAAGTGTGCTGTTTTTAATATGAACTTCTTTGGTTCCGCGTTTTATTCGTCAGGCGATTAGGGTAGCGTGTGTTGGACCCCTGTCTCCATCGATCGGAATCGATGTTTCGTTTACATCGGATTAAAAAACTCTTGATGTGATTTTAACATTAGTTTCAACCCGAATACCATTCATAGCAAGGACGAGAAAATATGCATTTTCTAGAAAATTGCAATACGATGTTTTTCCCTTTTTATTATTGTCAGACATAGCAATCTTTTGAGCCTCATTTTTGAAGACATAGCAATCTTCAATTGCATGCCCCACCATACGGTGATATGTGCAATAATTAGGCTGATTGATCTTGCTGACATCTGCCGGCTTCTTTGATGCTGGCAGTGATATTAATTGATTGTCGAGGTAGAGATCAAAGAGCTTCTTGGTATGCTCCTTCTTAAAAGAATAAGGAGCTTTCATGCGCTCGGCCAATGTTGGCACTGGCGCCTTTGGTTCTGACTTCTTCTTTGGGGTGGTGGAAATTGCTGCCCCCTTTGCTTCATTGCCGGGCAAGAAGTCAATGGCATTAACTTCTTTTACCGACAGGTTGCGCTCTTTGGGAGCTTGCCTTTGTGGAGATTGTGAGGCCTGTTGTCGAGCTAATTTGTTCGGCTAAGAACATCTCAATTTCTGCTACAATAGAATTTAATTAATTGAAACTCTTGATTTTGCTCCCAAGAGTTTTTCATTGATTGCTGCTATGAGGCCTCTCCGGCAGATGGTTATTGCATCTTCTTGAGCGGGAGGATTGTCGCATTTCATGCTAAACTCTCTCCACCTCTGGATGAAGTCGATTGCTGATTCCCCCTTCTTTTGTTTGAGGGAACATAGTTCGGCAAGAGAGACTTTCCTTTCAGCCGTTTGAAACGGTGGATGAATTTCTTTTGCATATCAGCCCAATCAGCAATTGAACCGGACTTGAGTTTTGAATACCATTGGAATGCAACCCCGGTCAGAGATGTTGCGAAAATCTGAGAAGATATGATTCGTCGACGGCAAGATCACCCATGGTAGTAAGATAATGTGCCACATGCTCCAGTGGTGACCCGTGTCCATCAAACTTTTATAGTTTGGGAACTTTAGGGCATGCCTCTGGCAGCTTCTTGAATTGATGATGTATAGGATACGGGACAGAATATAAGCCCGTAACCTGAATACCTTCGCCCTGCTGAGCGAATGTATCTTCAATAATCTTCTGTATCTCATGCCTTTGCATGGCAATATTTTGCACTGCTCCTATTTGAGGGGGTATAATATTAGATGGGTCATTAATATCCTGACCCGTAGCTTGAAGAAGAAGAGCACTTGAAGAAGCCGTCGATTATTTGCCGGGGCAGATCCATCCGGATGCTGACTTTGTTGTTGATGTTGAGTTGAGACTGGCTCCATAGATTGCCGAAGGCTTGAAGTCGCCAGTAGTCTCATTTCATTGACCAGTGAGGCCATTTCAGACTGCCACTGTTGCATGACTTCATATTTGTCATCATCTGACATTGCTTGGAAACCTTCCTTCGTTGGCAAGTCGATGACGGGGTGATAGTAGAGGTAGAAGGTCCGCTTCTTTGATTTGAATATTTGTTTCTTCGAAGAGGGAATTTGAGTTCCCTCATGTTGAAAGTCAACCCGAGGAGGAGCTTGACTAGACGTCCCAGCTTGCCCGCTGAGTTGGCGAGTTCTTCTGGCAAATTGTCTAGTGTTGGGATGAATAGCCTCTGTAAGGATATTTGGAGTGGCTTCCGCGATTTGTTCTGCTGGGTTCGCCAGAGTCTCTCCCAGAGGCATAACATGAGAATATTAAGCTTGGGTTTTTCCCTGACCGCCCAAGTAACACGTCGTCCTTTTGACGGACGGGTACTGGCACTAGGAATTGCCCCCAGCCTGTCAAATACTGGAATTCGCAATATACGGTCGAAGACCGATTTGCGTGCTTTGAATTGTTGAGTTGGATTTTTCTTTGACTACCCGGATATTCTCCGGGCCATGAGGATATAGTTTGATTTTCCATACACCCCTTTTCTTTTTTGTCCTTTGGGGTATTTAGCTCCAGTATGTTGAAGAGGAGTATTTTTTATGCTGCTTCTCCTCTTGACCACCTTTGATGCAATTTCTTGATCTTTTTTGAACTTCTGGGTCTCCCTTTTAGGAACCCAAATTTGTTTGACCTTGGTAAATCGCCGCGTCTTTTGCTTGACGTCGGCGTTTACTATGGAGTCTTCATGTTTTCCTCGGAACCACCGCAAGAGTGAGAAGCGGTTCGAGGTTGGAATTGTTGGAACATACTTATCACGATGAGTGATAGGTTGACTTCCGTCAAGCCGCACCCGCATGCCTCCGACCATGATGGATTTGCCGGATCTGGAGGTAGCAGCAGACGGTCTCTTGCTTATGTGGTGTTTGTATTGCCCCCGTTGTGAGGGGACGGGAGCTACAATGGTAGAGGAAATCACCTGGACTGAGTAGGTCCGAACTTGGGTTGAGTGGGGTTTGCCCCCTTTGGCAGCATCATCTTTTGAGGGCATCTGGGTGCCCCTGTTGATAGTTGCAGGACGAACTTTGGTATTGGCATGGATCTTGCCGATCTTCTTTGTTGATTGGTTGGAGGGAGACTTTTGAATATCACCCTCTTCTTGATGGGCCGGAACCAACCCTAGGAAGTAAGGGGATTCGACGATTGCCGGGAAGTCTCCGAACACAATCGGAGTCGCCAGGTAGCCAAACCTGGCATGGTTGTTGACGACGAGCGGTCCATAAGTGACGGCCATCTCCAACAGTTTGAAATTTGCTTCTTTGTTTGTACAAGTACCTTCAAGGAAAAACATCAGTATTAGAATTTTCATAAGAGAATGCATATATCTTGTCCTTTTTGCTATGAATGGTGAGAAGAGGTCCCACCGACACGCGAAAAATTCACTCTAATATCACACATATGGCGGTGTGGTATTGTTATGGTTCTCTCCCCCGCTTCTTGCAGTTTTGGCCTTCTTGGGGAGCGTATACGGATGTTTGAGTTTGATTTGGTTTGTTGCTTATCTTATTTTATTTCTTTTGCCTTACGGGGCGTGCCAGCCTGTCTAACAGACAAAAGTAAAAGTCCGCGCAGTGCAGAGAAGAAAATTTGATGTCCATGGAATGGACAAGTGCGCCGTTTTTAATCTGAACTTCTTTCTTTGTCAGGCGATTAGGGTAGCGTGTGCTGGACCCCTGTCTCCATCGATCGGAATCGATGTTTCGATTACATCGGATTAACAAACTCTTGATGTGATTGTAACATCAGTTTCAACCCGAATACCATTCATAGCAAGGACAAGAAAATATGCATTTTCTAGAAAATTGCAAATAGATGTTTTTCCCTTTTTATTATTGTCAGACAAAAATGAATTTTGATTTGAGAGAAAGGATTTGTTCCTTTTGAGAAGGGTATTTAGGATTTTGATTTAAGAAAAAGGATTTGTTCCTTTTTGAAAAGGGTATTTCGCTTTGAAAAGAAGAATATTTGTTTGGTGAAGGAGGTTTCATTTTGAAAAGGAATATGGATTTCCTTTGAGTTTTGAAATATGGTTTGAGTAGTATGCGGGTGTATACACGTGGATTTATTTGGTGCCTGGACATTTTATTTTGAAAAGGAGTATGAGTTCCCCTTTTTGAGGATTTGACATATGATTTTGAAAGTGAACGGGTATATACCCGTGAATTCATTTGGTAATTTGAGTGTATGCGAATTTGGAGAGCACTCCCGCAAAGGCAAGGTTATCGCGCAGATATATGAGTATGAATTTGACGCACATATGTTTGTATTGATTCTTAGGGGAGAGTCCCTATGTAGACAGAGTGTCCCCATAAAATACGCACATATGTACGTGTGTATTTATGGACACATGGATACGCTTTTGGGCAGAATCCCTGCTTGGGTAGGGTTTCCTTTAAAAGACATATTCACATAAACATAAATTCGTGAACATATGGATATATTTTTGGCAGGATCTCTGTTAGGCAGAGTTTCTCCCAAAGAGCATACGCGTATGAACACACTCTTTGTGAGTATATGGATATGTTTCCGACAGAACCTCTGCTTGGGCAGAGTTTCCTTTAAGAAATTATACATATAAGCACAATATTTGTGAATATATGGATGTATTTCCGGCAGAATCTCCGCTTGAGCAGAGTTTCCTTTAGGAAATATATGCATATAAGCACAGAGTTGTGAACATATGAGTATGTTTTCAGGCAGAACCTCCGCTTGGGCAGAGTGTCCTTAAGAAAACATATACATATGAGCATGAGTTTGTGATTATATGGATATGCTCTCGGGCAAAACCTTTGCTTAGGCAGAGTTTCCCCCAAGAAACATATACATATAAACACAAATTTGTAGTCCTATGGATATGTTCTTGGGCGGCATCTCTGCTTGGGCAGAGTTTTCTCTAAGAAACATATACATATGAGCACAAATTTGTGATTATACGAATATGTTCTTGGGCAGAACCTCTACTTGGGCAGAGTCTCCTCTAAGAAACATATACATATAAGCACAAGATCCGCCATCCCGGAGTCTTGCTCGACGGGCGGGGAGAACATATGCATCTAAATGCTCATACCCATAGAGTCTTGCTCAATATGGAGGCATTTAGAGCACAAGAACAAGGGTATTTAAATACCGTATATCCATAGAGTCTTGCTCAATATGGATGGTATTTAAATCCCAAAAGATATCTCCCCCACAGAGTCTTGCTCGATGTGGGGGTAGGGACCGCGCGCTATGATTTTTTAAGAGGCCCTCCATGGAGCTAGCTCAGCATGGAGGGGATAGAGGAGATGTTGATGTCGTATGGAGGCGATCTCTCAGTTCTTTCCGCTTTCTTGGATTGTTCCACGTTTTTCACCGGGCGGGGGAAGGGCCGGTACCTTCACGTCGAGCAGGGGAGATTTGTGGAACAAGAAGGGGAGGTTTGGGAGGAGAGAATGCTTCTTGCTATTTTTCTGGAATTTTTCTGATTTTTGGGACAGCAGGGGACCCGGGGGAGGACTGCGCCAAGGGCCCTTTCCTTGGGGGGAATAGGGGGCCTTTTATAGGGGAAGGCCCTGTTGACACGGGGGGGAAGATGATGAAGAGGGGAGTATGTGCAGAGTACATCATTATGGATCATCACATTCTTTTTTATTTATTCATTTCATTCCATTGAGGAGTATTCATTTGTTTCGCATGCTTTGATTTTTATATCGCGGGGCGTGCCAGCCTGTCTAACAGACAGAAGAAAGAATCCGCGCAATGCGGAAGGGAATTTAGGTGTCCGTGAGGCGGACGGGTATGGTGTCCGTGAAACGGACAGGTATGGTGTCTGTGGAACGGACAGGTATGGTGTCCGTTGAACGGACAGGTATGGTGTCCGCGAACGGACGGGGGTGTCCGCGAACGGACGGTGCGCCGTTTTTTATCTGAACTTCTTGAGTCCCATGTCTATTCTCATCAGTGATTAGGGTAGCATGTGCTGGACCTCTGTCTCCATCGATCGGAATCGATGTTACATTTACATCGAGTTAGGACACTTGGTATTATTTGATACCGGTCTAAACCCGAATACCATTTCATAGTAAAAGGACGAGAAAAAAAAATGCATGCTTTTTCTTGAAAAATCCTGATTGTGACATGTTTTTCCTTTCTTTTGATTGTTTTGAAATACTTTTGTTTGGATATTTTATTTTTGAAATGACTACCTTTTTGGGAGTCCAAAGTTTGATTTCTTTTGAAAAGGGGAGCGGTATATACCCGTGGACCGATATGAGGTCTTTTCTCCTTTTTGCAAAAGGTTGATTATGGATTTTTATTGGGAAAACATGGGGATTATTATGAACGGGTGCATGCCCGTGGATTTATGATTCTGAGCTTGGGGTATTATAACCCGGAGCAACACTTCCGTATTAGAAGGGTTATTGTGCGGATTTTTATATGAGGTTCTCTTGTAATGCCGTTCCTAGGCAGAGTCCGAATTTGAGGTAGAGTTTATTTTCTCCTCATTTCATGCTTGTGCGGGTGCAATTTCCGGAGATCATATGGATGTATCTCTACGGAAGTTCTTGTCATATTATGATTTCCTGTCCGAAGTCCATTTCCACTCCGGAGAGCATATGGATGTATCTCCATGGAAGTCCTTGTCATATTGTGATTTTTGTCCAAAGTCCATTTCCACTCCGGAGAGCATATGGATGTATCTCCATGGAAGTCCTTGTCATATTGTGATTTTTGTCAAAAGTCCATTTCCACTCCGGAGAGCATATGGATGTATCTCCATGGAAGTCCTTGTCATATTGTGATTTTTGTCCAAGTCCATTTCCACTCCGGAGAGCATATAGATGTCTCCATGGAAGTCCTTGTCATATTATGATTTTTTGTCCAAAGTTCATTTCACGGATATAGTTCTCGTGGAGGTGCATATGTGCTCCCATTTGGGGTCCGAGCACGGTTCTTGTCTTGTCCTCCTTTTTCTTTGGATGTGTGTATATTATCACAATCTTCTTTTTTTTTTTTTTTTTTTGAATATATGAGTATGTCTTGACAAGTTCACTGCTTAGGCGGTGTCCTTATATGGACGTGTGCTTATGTCCGTATGTTCTCGGGAGAAGCTTTGCCCGGGAGATTTTACCTCGAAGAGATATGTGTATATAAACACAAATCTGCGCATTGTAGATATATTCTTAAACGGTATCTCCATTTAAACGGAGTGTCCATAGGAAGGAACCCCGTATAACGAAGTCCTTTTTAAGACATATACACAATAAGCATATTGATTATATAGATATGTTCTCGGCATAGTCTCTTTGATTCCACTAAGAAACACATTTACACATATTCGCATAATATTGTATGGATTTGTAGATTCCATATAGATTTCGGCGGAGTTCTCCAGTAATTCTATGGCAGCACGAGTAAAGACACGGAAAAGAGTATTCCACGGATATTTAGCTGCAAATCGAGATGATTATGGATCATATCGGGAGCCATAAGTCTAAAGCATGACTCCAATATTAGAGACCTAGAGAACCACCGCAATAGAAGCTATTGTCCAAGCTAAGAACATATACGTATATTGGCAGATTTATGATTTTATGGATATGTCCTTAAGGAAATCTCCATTTGGGCAGAGTTTCCTCTAAGAACATATATAAGAACATAAATTTGTGAATATACGAATATGTTCTTGGACAGAACCTCCGCTTGGGCAGAGTTTCCTCTAAGAAACATATACATATAACACGAGTTTGTGTTTACATGGATACGTCCCCTGAAAGAGATTTTTGCCTGGGCGGGATTCTCCCTAAGGAACATATTTGTATATTACAAATTCGTAATCTTTATAATGTGTTCTCGGACGGAATCTCCACTTGGGCAGAGTTTCGTCTTAAGAAACATATATATAAGAACACAAATTTGCGAATATACGAATATGTCCTTGGGCAGAACCTCCGCTTGGGCAGAGTCTCCTCAAGAAAACATATACATATAAGCACAAAATCCACCATCCCAGAGTCTCGCTCGATGGGCGGGGAGAACATGGGTATTTAAATACCATGTGTCCATAGAGTCTTGCTCGATATGGACGGCATTTAAACCCCGAGAATATCACCCCACAGAGTCTTGCTCGATGTGGGAGATGGGGATTAAGAAGGAATGTTGATGACGATTACGCCGACCGCTCTCCTCTCCGCGCCTGGCCTATCGGGCTAAAGAAGGGATTTGTACCTTGACGGACAGGGGGGATTTGAGAATGGAGAGGGAATGAGCAGAGGCTCTTTTCTATTTTCCTGGGATTTTCCCAACAGGGCTTCGCCAGAGCACCATTCAAGACCCCCTTTCCTTATGGAATAGGGGGGTATTTATAGGGGTTTCGGCCCTTTACATGCGTGGGAGAGGAGAGAGAGTGCCCCTAACCGATGGTGACCTCATGATGAGTCACCATCGGTTAGGGGAGATTCCCCCTTAACCGATGGTGACCTCATCATGAGGTCACCATCGGTTAGGGGCAACCGATGGTGACCTCATGCTTAGGTCACCATCGGTTAGCCCCTTAACCGATGGTGACCTCATGTTGAGGTCACCGGTTAGGGGGAGACCCCCCCTTAACCGATGGTGACCTCATTGTGAGGTCACCATCGGTTAGGGGGTCCTAACCGATGGAGAGAGAGAGGAGAGGGGGGATTTTGCCTATAAATACCCCCCTACACCCCCTCATTTACAAGGTATATCCCAGGTGCTGGAGTTTTTTTCTTCTGTCCCGGAGTTCTGCCTGACTTCTCGGAGTTCTGCCCGATCGGAGGGTGCCTTTGCAAGCCTCGGAGTTCTTCCTCGAGCTTGTTCTTTGTGCTTGTTCTTCGTATTTGGTCTATAGACCTTGTGCTGCCGGAGTTGCTGCTGGAATCCTGCTCCGTTTCTTCGGCGCCTCGCCCTGACTTCTCGGAGTTCTGCCCGATCGGAGAGCGTTGCCGGAGCTTGTTCTTTGTACTTGTCCTTCGTACTCGGTCTATAGACCTGTGCTGCCGGATTTTTCCGTGCTTCGTACTTTGGACGGAGACATGTTCTCCTTGTACTTTCATTTTAACCGGGATCCGGGCACCATTTTAAGGGCCGGAACTCCCCTGCTGAAATTTGAGGAAGGATCCCACTGAATAATTTTGTAACTTAAATAACCTCGTGGGTCATTTTAAATCACAACTTATTTGGCCTCTGAGCAGGCTGTTGATAACATTTGTAAGAAGGCCGTCGATAACAGCATTTAATTTTTTTACGGCTCACAGCCCTTTCATCATGTCCATAACTTGAACGATTGTCCGCCGAGAATAAGCTTCAACTGGCCAGTCACCGGACCATCATATGATGAATTTTATAATTCCTGCCGACGTAAACGTGTCACATTTTCACCTTCCAACAATGCCCCCCACGGACACGTGTCGGAACTGAAAGTGACGGCACGCGACCCGTGTAAATCCTTGCTTTGCATTCCGAGCATTTTTGTAGCGCTTTTGATCCCGGATTCCTGCTCAGCTGGATTAATATCTTCTTCTTCTTCTGATTTCCTTTTGTTTTACCTGTGGTTTCCCAGCCTTCATCATGCCTTCAAGTGGGGGACACCACAAGTGGAGGCGGAGGCCTTCACCGGCAGATTCTACCTATGTTCCTCCAACCTTCCATATGATGGGGAACAGTTTTATGCAACTTCGCCATATTTTCCCAGCTCTTTTCAAGATCCACATTCTGGACCATCCAATCTCGCTCAACCTTCAGAATGTGAGGCTGAGAAGAAGGCGAAATCCCCGTTCCAGGTGAAGAAGAGCCGAGCTTTATGCCTTGCATCTTTGACTTGCCGTTTATCAGCTTTGTCTTGCTAACAGCTTTTTCTTTGCTGCTGATTTCTTTTCTGGGGCAGACACTGTGCCGAATTCTGACGAAGGCGGCTCTCTCCGCCCTTTGAGGTTGGTGCTCCCCCGAGCATGGTATAAGATGGCCTGCAGGAACGCAACCAGCCCCGCATTTTGCTGATGATGGCTGCTGGGATTTCCTTGTTGGCCGAATAACGGCATTGGCAGACTCCACAGACCCGGCGCCTATTGAAGTTATTCGAGAGGCGCTGGAGCAACATACTGGATCTGCCTTTAGCATGGGAGTCCGCAGGAGCGTTGGATGACTTTCATCACCGATGTTTGGAACAGGGTGTACACCCGTCGGATTGAGACGACCTGGGCTCAGCGGATCGAAGCTCTGGAGAGCGATGCTGAAGCCGATGATCTCCAGGCTGCTGAAGTGCGCAAGCGTCGAAAGACGCGAGAACTGCGGATGGCTCGGATGGAACGCGAGCTTGGCGAGGCAATATCTTGTCAGGCTCGAGATGCCGGAGATGAAGTTGAAAATCCCGAAGAGGAGGCCCCATGTCAGAGATGGAGACGACTCTCGCCGACCGGATCTTCAAGAGTTAAGAAGGGAGAGCGGCTGCAGAAGAAGGCACCCTCTTGGCTTTGCTTCTCATCATAACCTTTGTATTAGGCTCGTTGTTCTAACTTGCCTTGTATGTAGTGTGTGACTATCTGTCACCCTTTGTAACTCTGTAACATGGTGACTTATGATCTTACGGCTATATGAATATGAAGGACACAGAAATTCCTTCTTTCATTTTCTGTTTTCTTTCTTTTTTTTTTTCACATTACCAGCCTTAGCGCCCTTTCGGGTTTTCACCAAGACTGGCCCCCTTTAGCTTTTTCCAACGCGCCCTTTCGGGTTTTCACGTTGAGGGGTTATCCGTTTTTGCCTGAAGCGCCCTTTCGGGTTTTCACTTCAGCTGGATTCTTTTGATCTTTTTACCCTCAAGCATACAGTGGGCCGTATACTTAAGTCCATCGGGGTATCTCTATTTTTAACCCCCTTCCTTTTTTTTTTTCTTCTTTTTTTTACCAAGGCTGTCGAGGCTTGACTGACTTGGATGCATGAATGGCTAAGGGTTTGGGTATGGTATGAGTGATGGTTTCAGATGTGGTTTGATATCTGAATATGGCTAATGGTTGTGAATTCGGATTTGGAATTTGGTTTTGGATGTGATTTGGGTTTGAATATGAGTATGTTGGGCGACTTGGGTCACCTTTGTGGTATTTTGGATTTGGGTTTGGATATGAGTATGTGATTTGGGTCTGATTTGGCCCTGGACTTAGTTTTTGAATGGGTTCTGGAATGGTATTTATCATTTGGCTTTGGATTTGAATTTCGCCCCTTTTGATAGCTTTGTGCCCGGAAAAGGGGTTTGTATTTGGGTTTGAATAGCTGGAAAGGAGGAAGCTCCTGCCTTGTCTTCTTCGCACAGAACATTTGTATATTGGGCTTATCGCCTTGATTTCCTTTCTATGTGGCATCTGTCACCCTCTGCAAGTTTGTAACGTGGTGACTTGTATGAATGGAGAACTGAGATATCCTCCTTTCCATCATCATTTTTTTTTTTTTTTTTTGTCACATTACCAGCCTTAGCGCCCTTTCGGGTTTTCACCAAGACTGGCCCCCTTTAGCTTTTTCCAACGCGCCCTTTCGGGTTTTCACGTTGAGGGGTTATCCATTTTTGCCTGAAGCGCCCTCTCGGGTTTCACCTCAGCTGGATTTTTTGATCTTTTGCCCTTAAGTATACAAGGGATTGTATACTTAAGTCCATCGGGGTATCTTTATTTTTAACCCCTTTCCTTTTTCATTTTTTTTCGAGATTTGATTTTGACTGGCTCAGATAATCAAAAGGGTGAGGGTTTGGTTCTGAAACGGGTGGTGAACTGGGATGGGATGGGTGGTGATGGCTTCTGAGCGTAAGACCCTTTTTTTTTGATATTGTTATGGCTTTGTATGGAGCTTGGATTTTGGATTGGGGGTTTGCATTCGATTCACTTGGAATTAGGTTGGGTTTATCCTTGGACTTGATATCGACATGTGGGGTTTAGGTTATTTTAGTTTTGGTTTTGGTTTTGGATTTGACATAGCCTACCTTTATGGTTTGTTGGCTATGGTCATGGTATTTTGGATTTGATATAGCCTACCTTTTTGGTTTGCTGGCTATAATTTTGGTATTTGGATTTGATATAGCCTACCTTTTTGGTTTGCTGGCTATGGTTTTGGTATGGTTTTGACATAGCCTACCTTTCTGTTTGTTGGCTATGGTTTTGGTATTTGGATTTGATATAGCCTACCTTTTTGGTTTGCTGGCTATGGTTTTGATATGGTTTTGACATAGCCTACCTTTTTGGTTTGCTGGCTATGGTTGTGATGGTTTGACATAGCCTACCTTTTTGGTTTGCTGGCTATGGTTTTGGTATTTGGATTTGATATAGCCTACCTTTTTGGTTTGCTGGCTATGGTTTTGGTATTTGGATTTGACATAGCCTACCTTTTTGGTTTGCTGGCTATGGTTTTGGTATTTGGATTTGATATAGCCTACCTTTTGGTTTGCTGGCTATGGTTTTTGTATTTGGATTTGATATAGCCTACCTTTTTGGTTTGCTGGCTATGGCTATGGTTTTGGTATGTTTTGACATAGCCTACCTTTTTGGTTTGCTGGCTATGGTTTTGTATGGTTTTGACATAGCCTACCTTTTGGGTTGCTGGCTATGGTTTGGTATTTGGATTTGATATAGCCTACCTTTTTGGTTTGCTGGCTATGGTTTGGTATTTGGATTTGACATAGCCTACCTTTTTGGTTTGCTGGCTATGGTTTTGGTATTTGGATTTGATATAGCCTACCCTTTTTGGTTTGCTGGCTATGGTTTTGGTATGGTTTTGACATAGCCTACCTTTTTGGTTTGCTGGCTATGGTTTTGGTATTTGGTTTGGCATAGCCTACCTTTTTGGTTTGCTGGCTATGGTTTGGTATTTTGGATTTGACATAGCCTACCTTTTTGGTTTGCTGGCTATGATTTTTGGTATGGTTTTGATTTTGTATGGTTTTGACATAGCCTACCTTTTTGGTTTGCTGGCTATGGTTTTGGTATTTGGATTTGATATAGCCTACCTTTGTGGTTTGTTGGCTATGGTTTTGGTATTTGGATTTATATTGTTTGCATTGTAGCTTGGAACCTCATTTGGCGGGATAAGCAAAATAAGCCTCCATCTTTCATTAATTATCCTTTTTTTCTCTTTTTTCTTTTTTTTTTTTGGTTTATACGGAATGCCCTTGGCTTCATGCTCGGTAAGGACTGAAAGATTTGGGATATATGACGGGCAGGTGGAAATTTGATTCCTTTGCCCCCATCTATGGCAAAACTTTCATCATCATTTTTTTATTTTCTTTCGGCTTGAGCCCTTTTTGGTTGATCGGTTTTTTGTTTTGGTGGTGGCCAGGAAATTCATGTTCTGGCGCATGATACAATTTCAGGTGTTTCCCATTGAGCGGGGGAAAGGGCACATTACCTTTATGGTCAACTAGCCGTATGCGCCTCCTTCATATGCCAGAGTGACGATATATGGACCGAGCCAGGTGGGTTGAAGTTTGCCACATGACTTTCCGGCCATTGCTTCTCTGCATTTGACCATGACAAGATCCCCTTGCTTAAAAGCTCTGGGTCTTGCTAATTTGTCGAATGCTCGAACCATTCTAGCCTGATATATTTGGAGAGACTTGTATGCTTCAAGGCGCCTTCCTTCTAGATTGGAGAGCTCCTCAATCGTCTCTTTCTATTTGGTCTTGATCTTGATTTTGTAGTTCACCTTGGATTGCCACCCGATAGGATGCCATTTCAATTTCTATAGGGATCATGGCCTCAGCTCCATATACCAAGGAGAAGGGCGAACATCCGGTAGGGGTTTTATATACAGTTCGATAAGCCCACAAGGCTTCATGAACCTTTTCTCCCCATTCCCGCTTTCTGTTGCCGACTATCTTGGCAAGCAATTTACAGAGGTTTTGTTGAAGGCTTCTGCCAACCCATTTGCCTGTGGATTATACACTGAGGATGTTCTCCAATCTATATGAAATTTGCCGCCAAGGCATATATTGTTTTGTTTCTGAATTGAGACCCATTATCGGATATGATCCTGTGAGGAGTCCCAAATCTGTATATTGTTTGCTTGACATTTGGCGACTGACTCTCCGGTTACCTCCCTCAAAGGGATAGCTTCAGCCCACCGAGAAAATAATCTGTGGCAGCCAGTATGAACTTGTGGCCTTGAGATGAAGGTGGGAATGGCCCCACAATATCCATACCCCATTCGGCAAACGGCCATGTTGGCGCAGTGGGATGTAATACATTTGGTGATTTCCTTGGTATGGGGCCAAATGCTTGGCACTGATGACATGTACGGGCATATTGGATGCAATCTGCGTACATGGTAGGCCAGTAGAAGCCTTTCAACTTAATATTGATTTTCATCTTTTCTCCTGCTTGGTGTGCACCACACAGCCCGGAGTGAACTTCTTTCATGATGATTTTGGCTTCTTTGGGGGATAAGCATCTGAGGAGCACTGGTCCTTTCTTTTCATGGACCAGCTTATATAGTTGATCTGCTATTATTTGATATGATGTAGCCCTGCGTAAGAGCTGAATTCTTTGTGCTCGATCAGAAGGTAGCCAACCTCCCTTGATTTTAATAATCGGCTCGCGCCAATCTTCAGATTCATTTGTTGTATCTTGCTCTATTATGTGCTTCTTCAATTGTAACATTAGACTCGGCGTCGAGAGTACTCGGCATGAGCCTTCTGTGGCGGACACTTATGTCCAATTCCCCTTCAGGAGGCAATTTTATAGCAGAGGCCAATTTGGCTAAAGCATCATCAGCTGAGAATTTTCACTTCTCGGCACATGAGATATGTCGAAGAAGTTGAATTTTTCTTTGAGCTTCATACAGTGGTATAGTATGGAAGCAATTGTGGTTTACGGACTTCATACTGGCCCAATATTTGTCGGATGACCAGCTGAGAGTCACCATAAACTTGTATGCCTTTGATTCCCATTTCGAGAGCCAGCCGGAGCCCAATAATCAGAGCTTCATACTCGGCTTCATTATTTGTGAGTGGCTTCATAAGAGCACAGGAATTGTATAAGATTCCTCCATATGGAGTGACTAAGACGATTCCTGCTCCAGTAGAGACAGTGGTGGAACCATCAGTATAATGAAGAGTCCGGGAGGCTCCATCAAAATATAATTCCCAAGAGGGTAGCTCAATTGTGGCAACCTCTTCGAGAACTAAATTTTCACTTGCAGGAGAGAAGAGTTTCTTCTTCTGGGAGATTTATAGATAAAGGGGAATCTTCTGGCACTGGATGTGCGGCCAAGAACTCGGCCAAGCCTTGCCCTTTGATTGCCCTTTGTGGGATGTATATGATATCAAATTCCATAAGGAGCAGAGCCCATTTCGCGAGTCTTCCTGACAATATGGGTTGCCTCAGCAGATATTTGATTGGATCATACTTGGAGATGAGTTTAATTTCATGAGCCAGCAAATAATGCTCAATTTCTTTACAGCAAATACCAGTGCTAGGCATACTTTTTCCATTGGAGCATACCGGAGTTCCGGACCAATTAGCTTTCTGCTAAGATAATATAAAGCTTGCTCTTTATCATCTTCATTTGTTTGTGCCAATAGAGCTCCCAGAGAAGCATCCATAGCTGCAATATAGAGTATAAGAGGCTTTCCAATAACTGGCGCCCCTAGGACTGGAGGAGTGAGAAGATACTCTTTGATTTGTTCAAGAGCGTCCTGACATTCTTGGTCCCAGATGAAGGGAGCATTCTTCTTCATTAGTTTGCCGAACGGCATGCATCTTCCTGAGAGATTGGATATAATCGCCTGATATAGGCTAATCTCCCTTGGAGTGACCTTAGCTCTGTCAAATTTTGAGGAGAAGGCAGTTGCTGGATCGCCTTGATTTTGTCAGGGTCTATTTCTATTCCCCGATATTTGACGATGAAGCCCAGGAACTTGCCACTTGAAACCCCAAATGCACATTTCATAGGGTTCATCTTCAATTTGAATTGACGAAGCCTTTCAAAACACGGCGAAGATCGTAAATGATCCTCCCGTTTTTTGGTTTTGACGACTAAGTCACATAGCATTCAACCACCACATCATGGATCATTTCATTGAATATCTTGGTCATGGCTCTTTGATATGTAGCTCCTGCATTTTTCAAAGGGCATCCTTTTGTAGTTGAAGATACCTTTGGGTGATCTGAATGCAGTATGATCTTTATCTTTGATTGCCATCCGGACTTGATTGTAGCCGGAAGACCCGTCCATAAATGACAAGGCTTCATAGCCGGTGGTCATATCCACCATTGTTTCAGTGATTGGAACTGGGAAATCATCCTTGGGACATGCTTTATTCAAGTCCCTGTAGTCGATGCATATCCGGATTTGACCATTCTTTTTCTTTACTGGAACAATATTGGCGAGCCATATTGGATATATGCACGGCTCGATGAAGTCTACTTCAGAAAGCTTGTCGACTTCAGTATTTACTTTCAGTTCTAGTTCATGCCGCATACGCCTTTGAGCTTGTTTGACAGGCTTGGCCGTGTGCAGTATAGATAATTCATGTTCAGCAACTGATGGCTCCAGTCCCGGCATTTCTTTATAATTCCAAGCAAAGCAGTCTTGGAATTCCAGCAGAAGAGTTTGATAGGATTGCCTTTCTTGTTCATCAAGAAGGGCGCTGATAAAGATCGGCCGGGGATCTTGTTGACTCCCGAGATTGAGTTCAATTAATTCATCAATAGTGGCCTGTCCACCATCTTCAATTTCTTGGGGAGCTGGCTGCAGATCTATGAAATCCTCTTCGTCATCAGAATTGGTGACGTGGACTTCATGGATTTGTATCTTCAGAATTTGTGGATGAAGATTGCTTGCAGAATTCTTCTGGTAGCTCTTCATTTGATAATTCATTTGATAGAGCTGAGGTAATATCTTGAGAGTTGGAGTTGGAACACTCCTGATTATTCTCCGTGCTGCAGACCTCTGATGATGATCCAACAACATTGACTGTATAGGAGGATTTGGTATCATAACCTAATCCTCTGGTATCTCTTCCAGAGAATGGAGGTTGCCCCGGACTTGAGAAGGTTCCCATAGTTGCTTGAAGAAATTTCTTCGGAAACATCTTGCACCTGAGGATTTTCTGCTTTTTGCACATTTCTTTATTTTTTCTGGCATATCAGCCATTTCTTGTATTGATTCTAGTTGGTTGTTGGAGCTGTCTTCCCAACCAAAATCATCCTCTGTATAAGTTGGAGGATCAATTCCCCTTTGTAGAAGAGGATTGGCTTTGCTGCCTTTCTTGCATTCTTTTTTTTCTTTTCTTTGATGAGTGACGACGAAAGTTTTAATATCCCGGACACTTTGTTCTTGTTTAGAGAGCAGATTTGCATGCAATTGGATGGCAGAGGAATGCTCCCATTGATGACTTGACTTACATGATCAGCTTCATAACTGATGCTCCGCCGTTCTGGGCGGGTTGCTTTACTTTGAGAAGTATTTGCAGGTAATTTGGCAAGGCTTTTGTTTACCACAAAGCTCGCCAGTTTCATTGTCTTCATTTGAGGACTCAATTTGCTTACTTTTCCCTTTAGAGAGGGAGGAGGGTTGAAGATTTGTCCTCCAAGATATAAAGGGGCATCAGTCAGGTTGCATTCATCTTCCCGAAACGGGGCTTGATCAGCAAAGACTGTGTGCTGCTTCCCTTCTTTTGCATATTTAATGCATTGATGAGAGTTGATGGAATGACCCATTTTCATGTAGCCAGGGTCTCCCAGCAAGACTCTATATGATGTATTGGCATCAATAATGAAGAAGGTCACCCTGGTGACAAAATCCCCCAGAGTCAAGTTGACGGTGACTTTTCCGATGGCTTTTTCCGAATTCTGATTGAATCCTGTGATCTTCACATCCTTCACCCTTTGCATATAGGGCATAAGATATAGAGATTGAAAGGTCTTGAAGGGCATTAGATTGATGGATGCCCCGGGATCAACCAAGATCCGATTTAATGGCCTGTCATTGATCTTTCCCTTCATATATAAGGGACGATTATGATATGGAGAAGATAATAGCAGATCTTCATCAGTGAAGGTGACATTTGCCGCCAGTGCTTCATATGCTTTGCTTGAAAATTTGCCATATGGGCTTCATAAGTTTCTGGCTCTTGGAGTATTTTGACGAGAGTTTCTCTCAAGTCTTTGCTCCAGGCAATTGCTTCCCAGACAGTAATGTTGACGGGAAGTGACTGTAATTGTTGAAGAATTTTGTCGTCAGCTTCGGAGCGTATCTGGTCCAAGTGGGAGGATTCCCTTGATGAGGACCCAGAAGGCTCTTTTGATTTGACGGGCTTCTTTTGAGAGATAGGAGCCAATAGCTTCTCATTAGGAAGAGGAGGAACATTGTCTGGCTCATTTGATGAAGCATATGGACTTAAATTTTTATCTTCAGACTGGGAAGGCTTGTCGGGTAGTCCCCTTCTTCATCTGAAGGATCAAATATATAAGAGTCCCGCCCGGATTTGAGGTTCGGGCAGAGGCTTTGCTTCTTCGCCATGAAAGAGTATAATCTTATCTGGCTGCTTAGTAGTGGAAGATGCCGCCTTTTGATGCCTACCACGACTCTTCTTAGGATGACGATTTGAATTACCTGGAGGTCGACGCTGGTATACAAGCGTCGTTGGTTTATCTCCTGTTTGTGCAGTGGTATTGCTTGTGGGAGTTTGTAATTCCTTTGGAGGAGGAATGAACACCATGTAGCAATGGAAAGAGCTGAACATAGAGTCCAACTGTTCCATGGTGATTTCTTCATCTCCATTAAAGAGACTCAGATTCGGCGAAGGAGGGAGGTCACCTTCTTGGAGTGCTTCATGTTGAACTTGCAATAACCAGTTCCGGAGCCGCCTTTTTCGCTCGATTTCTTCCCAAGGGATATATTGGTCGAGCGTTGGTTTATCAGAGGGCTCGGAGACTTCATATTCTTCCAGCTCATTATCAACAGCTGGAGTCTTTGGACAGCCGTCAGCTGCTGAGGAGCTTCTGCTGCCATAGCATCCTCCATTTGTTTTTTCATCTTTCTTTTTTCATTTCTTTTTCTATTTTTCTCTCTATTTTTCATTTGTAGAGCTTCTAGTGAATTCATCACTTCTTGCTCTGAGGATGGTTCAGGAATATTTTTTCTACTAGAATGACCTTTGACGATAGATTTGCCGGGTCTTCTAGAATTTCTTGACTTTCGAGGGCCAACAGTGACCCATTCAGCTTCTGAAGGTTGTACCTGAAAGGTTGAGTTGATTGATTCTTCAACGATTTCAGGAGGGAGTTGGTAGTAATCATCTACAAACTCCTCATCTTGCTGCGAGATTGGTTTCGCTGCAGTTTCTTCTGATATTCCATTTCTGTATTGAAACAGGCCGATTCTGAATTGTTCAACATCAGCCTTGCTTCTATGTTGCCCATAGCCCAACTGGCGATGATAATATTCACATAGATCTTGATATTGTGCTTGGAACTGTGGACTTGGATCATATATTTGTGATGAGGGGTCAGGAGATTTCCCTCTTGATCGATTACTCCCTCCCGGATCTTTGTTTCGATCCAATCATGGAGATCTGGGCAATCTTTGGTAGGATGTATGACCATGGCATGATATTCACAATAGAGATATGATGCTTTTCCTTTTCGGAAATATAGGACTCAGGGGGATACCCTTTATCAACCCTCTGATCTTAAGCTGATTGAATATGGCTTGAGTATCTTTTAGATCAACGAGCGTTGATGTAGAGGTGCCAATCATCATACCATCGGCTGGATAGATATGGATGCGGCATAGGCGGTTGTCCCTCTGGTTCAAGAACCCAGAGATGATGCATTGATGACATTGACCGAATAAGGTCCAGGATTGTATGGCTCATTTGATGGTGGCTGAATATGAGGTTGTGGGGGATTGACCAGATAGTCACCCATATTGATGCGTCCTTGCTGGATCATTTCTTCCACTTCTGTTTGAAAATTGGACAGTCTTCAATGACGTGTCCCAGTAGTTGATGATATGGGCAATAGTTGGGTCTCAATTCTTCCGGGACCAGATAATCTATATATCCTGATCGCAGGCATAGCCGGAAGAGAGACATGTATGCTGGCGACGGAAGGAATATAACCTTGCCGGCTCGACAGGATTTGGAGGATTTTCAAGAACCACCCGATCGGGTCTTGAAATGGCGGCATAGGGGGCAGCTCCGGATATGCTGGGGATAAAATAAGCAGGTTGGAAGGCGTGGGATTCCTGAATAGGCACATCCTGACGCCTCTCCATGCTTTGCATAATTTGGCGCAGCTCTTGTTGGCTTTGTTGTAATTGCTCGAGCTGCCTTTGTACTCTTTGTATTGTTTTCCTTGTACCCCGATGCCTAGATCTTGGCGGAGAATGAGCTCCAGAAGTATCTTGAGGTGGGTTACATGAAGACCCAACCTCAGGATTCCTTGAGCTTGTGGCGGGTTCCGCCGTATGTATAACATTGACAGATTGTTCTGGCCAATCCGAAGTATGAGGCTGTGGAGGATCAACCAGACCATTTTGCATAGATATACGGCCTTCTTGGATTATCTTCTGAGCCTCATTCTTGAAGACAAAGCAGTCTTCAATTGGATGCCCCACCATACGGTGATACGGGCAATAATTGGGTTGATTGATCTTGCCGATATCTGCCGGCTTCTTTGGTGTCGGCAGTGATATTAATTGATTATCAAGGCAGAGATCGAAGAGTTTTCTGGTATGCTCTTTTCTGAAAGAATAAGGAGCCTTCATACGCTCGGCCAATGTAGGCGGAGGTATCTTTGGTTCCGGTTTCTTTCTTGAGGTAGTGGGGATTACTGCCCCCTTTGTTTCATCACTGGGCAAGAAGTCGATAGTATTGACTTCTTTTGCAGGCGAATTGCGCTCTTTAGGGAGTTTACCCTTTTGAGCTGTATGAGTTGATTGCTCGGCTAAGAAGCCTTCGATTTCTGCCACAGCCATATTCAACTGGTCAAAGCTTCTGATATTTGCAGCCAAGAGTCTCTCTTTGATTGTTAAGATGAGGCCTCTGCGGCAGATAATTACTGCATCTTGCTGGATGGGAGGATTGTCGCATTGCATGCTAAGCTCCCTCCACCTTTGAATGAAGTCTATTGCCGACTCCCCTTTCTCTTGTTTGAGAGAGCATAATTCAGCAAGAGAGACCTTCCTTTCTGCTGTTTGGAAGCGATCATAGAATTTTGATTGCATCATCCCCCAGTCGAGAACTGAGCCAACCTTGAGCTTTGCATACCATTGGAATGCGACCCCTGTTAAAGATGTCGCAAAATATCTGAGGAGATATGATTCCTCAGATGCAAGATCACCCATGGCAATTATATAATGTGCCACATGCTCCCGAGGTGTCCCGTGCCCATCATATTTAGGCAACTTTGGGATTTGGGCATGATTCTGGCAGCTTCTTGAGTTGATGATGTATAGGGGTACGGGACAGAATATAAACCCGTAGCCTGAATACCCTCGCCCTGCTGGGCGAACATATCTTCAACCATCTTCTTTATTTCATGCCTTTGAATTTGCAAGGCTTCTGTTTGAGGAGGCATGATATTAGATGGGTCATTGATATCCGGACCCGTAGCTTGAGGAAGAAGACCAGTTGAAGAAATTGCTGGATTATGTAATGAGATAAATCCATCCGGATGCTGGCTTTTTGTTGATGTTGAGCAGCAACCGGTTCTATGGATGGCCGATGGCTTGAAGTTGCCAATCGTCTCATCTCATTGACAAGTGAGGTCATTTCAGACCGCCACTGTTGCATACTTCATATTTGTCATCATCCGCCATTGCGTGGAAACTTTCCTTTGTTGGCATGTTGATGACGGGATGACTGCCAGAGGTAGAGGGTCCACCTTCTTCCAGTCGAATATTTGTTTCTTCATGGAGGGAATTTGAGTACCCTCATGTTGGATATCAGTTGGAAGAGAAGCTTGATTAGAGGGGCCAATTGGCCCGCCAGGTTGATGAGTTCTTCTGACGAACTGTCTGATGTTCGGATGGACATCTTCTGTAGGAATATTGGGGTGGCTTCCGCGATTTGTTCCGCGAGTTCGCCAGCTTCCCTTCCAGTAGTATAGCATGAGAAGATTATAAGCTTGGGCGTTTCCCGAGCTGCCCAAGTAACACGTCGCCTTTTTGACGGACGAGCACTGGTGCTAGGAATTGCCTTTGCTTATCAAATCTTGGATCCACGATATACGGTCGAAGACCGATACTCGAGGATTTGATTGTTGAGTTGGAATTTCTTCGACCACCCGGGTATTCTCCGGGCCTTGAGGATTGTAGTTTGGCTTTCTATATATGCCTTTTCTTTTCCATCCTCTGGGATGTTCAGGCCCGCATATTGAAGAGAGGCATCTTCGGTGTTACTTTTTCTTTGAATCACCTTTGATGCATTCGCCTGATTTTCTTCAACTTCTGGGCTTTATTCTTTGGAACCCAGATTTGTTTCAACTTGGCAAACGCCGCGTCTTTTGCTTGACACCGGCTTTCACCATGGAATCTTCATGTTTTCCTCGGAACCACCGTAGAGCTGAGAAGCGGTTCGAGGTTGGGATATTTGGAACATACCTATCACGAGGAGTGGTAGGTGGAGTACCATCAAGGCGCACTCGCACATTTCCAATCATGACGGACTTGCCGGATCTGGAGATGGCAGCGGGCGGCCTCTTGTTCTTGTGGCGTTTATTTTGCCCCCGCTGTGAGGAGACAGGAGCCACAATGGTAGAAGAGATCATATGGACCGAATAGGTCCGAACTTGAGTTGAATGGGGTTTACCCCCTTTGACAGCATCATTCTTCATGGGCATTTGGGTGCCCTTGTTGACAGTAGCAGAACGAGCCTTGACACGTCCGCTGTTGTTGGACTTCTTCTTTGTTGGTTTGTGGGAGGAAGATATTTGAGCAGCTTCCTCCTCTTGATGGGCCGGAACCACTCCCAGAAAGAAAGGGGATCCGACGACTGCAGGGAAATCTCCGAATATAATCGGAGTCGCCAGGTAGCCGAACCTGGCATGGTTGTTGACGACGAGCGGTCCATAAGTGACGGCCATCTTCAACAATTTGTGATTTGTTTCTTTTCAAGTACCTTCAAGAAGGAAATATCAGTATCAGGATTTTCATAAAGAGTATGTAGGTCTCGTCCTTTGTTATATGAATGGTGAGAAGAGGTCCCACCGGGCGTGCCAGCTGTTGACACGGGGGGGAAGTGATGAAGAATGAGGGAGTATGTGCAGAGTACATCATTATGGTCATCACATTCTTTTTATTTATTCATTTCATTCCATTGAGGAGTATTCATTTTTCGCATGCTTTGATTTTTATATCGCGGGGCGTGCCAGCCTGTCTAACAGACAGAAGAAAGAATCCGCGCAATGCGGAAGGGATTTTGGTGTCCGTGAGACGGACGGTATGGTGTCCGTGGAACGGACGGGTATGTGTCCGTGGAACGGACGGGTATGGTGTCCGTGGAACGGACGGGTATGGTGTCCGCGAACGGACGGGGTGTCCGCGAACGACGGTGCGCCGTTTTTTATCTGAACTTCTTGAGTCCCATGTCTATTCTCATCAGGATTAGGGTAGCATGTGCTGGACCTCTGTCTCCATCGACCGGAATCGATGTTACATTTACATCGAGTTAAAACTCTTGGTATTATTTGATACCAATTCTAACCCGAATACCATTTCATAGTAAAAAGGACGAGAGAAAAAATACATGCTTTTTCTTAGAAAATCCTGATTATGACATGTTTTTCCTTTCTTTTGATTGTTTGAAATGCTTTTTGCTTTGGATATTTTATTTTTGAAACTGCTTGCCTTTTGAGCCCAAAGTTTGATTCTTTTGAAAAGGGGAGCGGGTATATACCCGTGGACCGATTTGAGGTCTTTTCTCCTTTTTGCAAAAGGTATTATGGATTTTATTTGGGAAACATGGGGATTATTATCATGAACGGGTGCATGCCCGTGGATTTATGATTCTGAACTTGGGGGTATTATAACCCGGAGCAACACTTCCGTATTAGAAGGTTATTGTGCGGATTTTTATATGAGGTTCTCTTGTAATGCCGTTCCTAGGCAGAGTCCGAATTTGAGGTAGAGTTTATTTTCTCCTCATTTCATGCTTGTGCGGGTGCAATTTCCGGAGATCATATGGATGTATCTCTACGGAAGTTCTTGTCATATTTGATTTTCTGTCCGAAGTCCATTTCCACTCCGGAGAGCATATGGATGTATCTCCATGGAAGTCCTTGTCATATTGTGTTTTTGTCCAAAGTCCATTTCCACGGAGCATATGGATGTATCCCATGGAAGTCCTTGTCATATTGTGATTTTTGTCCAAGTCCATTTCCACGGAGAGTTCTCCATGGAGTGCATATGTGATGTCCTCCATTTTGGAGTATGTCTCCATGGTCTTTGTCATTTGTTTTTGTCCTTCATTTCCACGTTATTTTCTGTGGAGGTGCATAGTGCTCCCATTTGTCCGAGCACGGTTCTTGTCTTTCCTTTTTCTTTGGATGTGTGTATATTATCACAATCTTCTTTTTTAGATATATGTATGTCTTGACAAGTATGCTTAGGCAGGGTGTCCTTATATGGACGTATGCTTATGTCCGTATTTCTCGGAGAAGCTTTGCCCGAGAGATTTTACCTCGAGAGATATGTGTATATAAACACAAATTGCGCATTGTAAATATATTCTCAAACGGTATCTCCATTTGAACGAGTGTCCGATAGGAAGAGCCCTCGTATGAACGAAGTCCTTTTAAGAAACTATACACAATGAGGCATATTTGTGATTATATAGATATGTTCTCGGGCAGAGTCTCTATTTGGGCAGAGATTCCACTAAGAACACATTTACATAAACATAAAGTTCGTGATTATACGAATATGAACTCGGAGGGAACTTTGTCCAGGCAAGATTCCAGCTAAGAGACATATACGTATTTGGCAGATTATGATTTTATGGATATGTTCTTAGGAATCTCCATTTGGGCAGAGTTTCCTCTAAGAAACATATACATAAGAACATAAATTTGTGAATATACGAATATGTTCTTGGACAGAACCTCCGCTTGGGCAGAGTTTCCTCTAAGAAACATATACATATAACACGAGTTTGTGTTTACATGGATACGTCCCCTGAAAGAGATTTTTGCCTGGGCGGGATTCTCCCTAAGGAACATATTTGTATAGTTACAAATTCGTAATCTTTATATATGTGTTCTTGGACGGAATCTCCACTTGGGCAGAGTTTCGTCTTAAGAAACATATATATAAGACACAAATTTGCGAATATACGAATATGTCCTTGGGCAGAACCCCGCTTGGGCAGAGTCTCCTCAAGAAAACATATACATATAAGCACAAAATCCACCATCCCAGAGTCTCGCTCGATGGGCGGGGAGAACATGGGTATTTAAATACCATGTGTCCATAGAGTCTTGCTCGATATGGACGGCATTTAAACCCCGGGAATATCACCCCACAGAGTCTTGCTCGATGTGGGGATGGGGATTAAGAAGGAGTGTTGATGACGATTACGCCGACCGCTCTCCTCTCCGCGCCTGGCCTATCGGGCTAAAGAAGGGGATTTGTACCTTCGCACGACAGGGGGATTTGAGAATGGGAGAGGGAATGAGCAAAGGCTCTTTTCTATTTTCCTGGGATTTTCCCAACAGGGCTTCGCCAGAGCACCATTCAAGACCCCCTTTCCTTATGGAATAGGGGGGGTATTTATAGGGGTTTCGGCCCCTTACATGCGTGGGAGAGAGGAGAGAGAGGCCCTAACCGATGGTGACCTCATGATGAGGTCACCATCGGTTAGGGGAGATTCCCCCTTAACCGATGGTGACCTCATCATGAGGTCACCATCGGTTAGGGCAACCGATGGTGACCTCATGCTTAGGTCACCATCGGTAGCCCTTAACCGATGGTGACCTCATGTTGAGGTCACCATCGGTTAGGGGGAGACCCCCCCTAACCGATGGTGACCTCATTGTGAGGTCACCATCGGTTAGGGGGTCCTAACCGATGGAGAGAGAGAGGAGAGGGGGGGATTTTGCCTATAAATACCCCCCCTACACCCCCTCATTTACAAGGGTATATGCCCAGGTGCTGGAGTTTTCTTCTGTCCCGGAGTTCTGCCCGACTTCTCTCGGAGTTCTGCCCGATCGGAGGGTGCCTTTGCAAGCCTCGGAGTTCTTCCTCGAGCTTGTTCTTTGTGCTTGTTCTTCGTATTTGGTCTATAGACCTTGTGCTGCCGGAGTTGCTGCTGGAATCCTGCTCCGTTTCTTCGGCGCCTCGCCCTGACTTCTCGGAGTTCTGCCCGATCGGAGAGCGTTGCCGGAGCTTGTTCTTTGTACTTGTCCTTCGTACTCGGTCTATAGACCTTGTGCTGCCGGATTTTTCCGTGCTTCGTACTTTGGACGGAGACATGTTCTCCTTGTACTTTCATTTTAACCGGGACTCCGGGCACCATTTTAAGGGCCGGAACTCCCCTGCTGAAATTTTAGGAAGGATCCCACTGAATAATTTGTAACTTAAATAACCTTGTGGGTCATTTTAAATCACAACTTTTTGGCCTCTGAGCAGGCTGCTGATAATGTATTGTAACCAGGCCTGCTGATAACCAACATTAATTTTTTTGGCCCAACGGCCTTTCATCATGTCCTACTTGAACGTTGTCCGCCAAAATAGGCTTCAACTAGGCTAGTCGCCGGACCATCATCTGATGAATTTTATAATTCCGCTGAATAAACGTGTCACACTTTTTCACCTTCCAACAGGCCCCCCTTACATACGATGGGGTGGGCCCCCCCTCCTACCGATGGTACTTCCATCGTTAGGGGGGGATCCCCCTTAACCGAGGTGGACCTCGGTTACGGGGAAAAACCCCTTAACCGATGATGCTACCATCGTTTTGTGGGGAGTCCCCTTAACCGTGGGCTGCCATCGGTTAGGGGGGATATCCCCCTTAACCAATGTACCCCCATCGGTTAGGGGAGACTCCCTTAACCGATGGTTCATCATCCGTTAGGGGGAGGAGGGATTTTGCCTATAAAGAGGCCCCCTATACCCCCATTTAGAGGTGTTAAGCTGCTGGAGTCTGGAATTTTGCTTCTCTCCTCAGTTCTGCCCGCGAAGAATTGGATTTGCAGTCTTTGGAGCTTCCGAGCGAACTTGTTCTTGTACTTGGTCTTATAGACCTTGTGCTGCGCGGATTTCTTCCGTGCATATCTTGTGCGGAGAATTGTTCTCTCTTGAACTTTGGCTGCCTGGAGGGCTTGCTGCCACTAAATAGGCTGCCTTCCTTAGCTTGGGGGGGCATTTGGACCCAATATTACTTAAGCAACCATGGGTTGCCTTAAGCAATAAGTTACTTCGCCTTCAAGGCGTTCCTTAAGGGTTTCCATTCTTATTACTTAAGCAACCAAAATGGGCTACCTAAGTAACTGTTGGACCTTATAACTGGATCCTGGCACTTCTTCTGGTATCATCCATCCCGCTTTTTAGGGTTCAACAGGGCTGTTTCAATTTTCAAACCATAAATTCCCCCTTAACCTGCATCTTTATCATCAGTGATTCAGTCTAGGTCTGATGGCAGATATATATAAATTTCCTTGTCAGGTCACCATTAAGAAAGACATTTTCACATCAAGTTGGTGTAACTCTCGGGAGAGGTGAACAACAAGAGAATTCACTGAAGACAACTTGGTAATGGGTGGAATGTTTCCTGATAATTAATCCCATAGGTTTGTTGTAAATCCTTTAGCAACTAATCTTGCCTTGTATCTCTCCACACTCCACAGTGCCTTCTGCTTTGAACTTTATAGTATAGGCCCAGTTACAACCTACAAGTTTTCTTCCTGATCCATGATCAACAAGATCCATGTGCCATTCTTTTCCTTCTTAGATGAGAGAGGAAGGCAAAGAAGAACTAGAGAGTTAAGAGATATCAGCACAGAATGAAGGAGAAATCTGACAATAGCACGGGTGTTTGGATTTCAGATATTTAGTGCACTCTCTTTGAACTTTCCGTAATGTTATGGGTTGGTCAAGGTCAGGAGCTGTTTTAGGCCATATATGATGTTGTCTTCTTGGACCAAAGATGAAAGAGGTGACATTGAGGAAGATGAAGGAGATAATACAAAGGAAAGAATAATACAACCTCAATTGGCCTGTGACGAGGAGTAAAATGTGGAACCAAGGATGGATTCTCTCCCTCTAACAAATATGAGTTATATGACTGTAATTTAAAGAAAGTGACACCTTGTGTATATATTTCCTCCCAGCCATTGGGTCAAAAAACTTGTATCCTTGATTCCTTTCTAGGCAGGAGAGAATCCAAGAAAGATGCCTTTTGACAGACTTGGAATCAAGTTGGAATGTCTAGGACACATTATGAATAAAATACAAATATCCAGACACCTGAGTCCAGGGAAAGATTGGATGGTCTCGGCATAAGAGACCCATGTGGAATCCAAGGACTCTGGATGACATATGATTAATAACATGGGCCAATGTGAGAAAAGCAAGCCCAAATTTTTTTTGGAAGTTTATGTTGAAAGAGGGATGCCTGAATAGTCCCCATCAGGCATCAGGTACCTATTCTTCCTTTCTACTACTCTATTTTGTTTCAGAGTGCAGGGACATGAGGATTTATGAATTCCTTCATCTTCCATAATCGCATTTAGACTAATGTGAAATGCTCTTTTGCATTATCAGATCCAATCATCTGTAGTTTTTTCTCAAATTGTGTTTGCACCATCATGGAGAAAACCCAAACCATGCTTCTCTTTAGATTTTAAGAGATAGACCTAATGCAAAGAGAGGAATTATCTGTGAAAGTGATAAATATTGATATCCATCTCAAAACAAACTGCAGATGGGCTACAAACATAAAAAATGAACCAACTCAAATGGAGCGATATCCATCTAGAAAACAATCTGGAGATGGGCCACAAACATCAAAATGAACCAACTCAAATGGAGTAGTACACTTCTTTGTTGAGTCAGAAAAGTTTGTTCTGCAATGGTTTGCCAACTGACAGACAGGACACTGAACAAACTCTAGTTTAACTGACTGGAGTTTCAAAAATGAAAGAAAGATGCCCCAGGCAACAATGCCATAACTGAATTTCCTCTATTTTACTATTCATATTGCTTATGGTACTTAATTGAAGAGTTGCACTCCCCCTGAAAGCCTTGTCTTTGAGACTACTCCCAACCATTCACTTGGTCTTCAAATCTTGAAATACACAATAATCCAAGAAGGGGCCCTTTTTTGGGTTTTTTTTTTGTTTTTTTTTTAATTATGTCAACACTCGTTTTGGTCGGAGACTTGTTTTACGGGCTTGTCTTATTAACTTTTGTGCCTAAGACTCGTTTCCACAAGACTCAATTTCTCAAGACTTGATTGGCTTGTATTTCTAAGACTTGTTTTCTCAAACTTAATTGGCTTTGTGTCTTAGACTCTTTTCCATGAGTCTAAGACCTATTTCCACAAGGCTTGATTGGCTTGCGTCTAAGACTCGTTATCTCAAGTCTAAGGACTATTTCCACAAGGCTTGGTTGGCTTTGTATCTGAGAATCATTTCGTTACTCATCCTCTAACAGTCTTTTCCTGTTTGTAATTCTTGTGAAAATTCCATACAGTAATTAAAATTAAAATTTCAATTATCCTGAAGAAAAATATCAGAGTCGCTACACCTATCTTTCGAACAAGTAACAACAGGGTGCCAATACAGTACTTGTGACATAAGTTCGCTAGCTTGGCATGCTGGCCCAACTCGGTAGTATGAATTGGTCCAATCGGTATTCAGTAATGTGTCAGACTAGCTTGGTCAGCGTATGTTTGGGCAAGCTTGAGTTACTCTTGTTTCTGCCGCCTACATGAAACATAAATCATAGGTGGTCTAGGCCTTGGTTTTTGCATGTTGGTCTCAAGGCATTAAGGACCTGGGTCCATGGGGGAATAAGCCCCTAAATGTTACTGACATCTTAGGATTTTTAGTCTCATTTCTAACTTTACTGGAGATTATCTATTCCGTAGTTGATTTGAGGTGTGCTTGTGTGATCCACAATACCAAGAATATTCAAGTTATGTTAAAGAAGACAATGAAGCTCCTACATTTGTTTGCATCATCCTGACTAGCTGCTAAGCCTAATTGGAAAGATTAAACCTTTCTTTTGAAAATTTGAGAGTGGTAACTGTATTTTTAAATCATGGGTTTAACTCTCTTTGTTTTTGAAGGTTGATATTACCATTTTTAAAATTTATGTGATTGAGAATAGTGAGCTTATCTGTGTGCTTTTCTATTTTCAAGTTGTCTTTGTACTTTCTACGTGTCATGTTTTTCTCTTTCTATTGCTTGTACTATCCATACTAAGAATAATTCTGATGAATACAGGAGTATGATACAGATGCTCGATAGTTCTCATGGTATTATTAACTTTATTCCTTTGAGTTTGCCTTATTGTTTTGTTGCTTGACCTATGCAGGTGAGATAATAGGTGCAGTATCTGTCCCCATAGGAGATAGTGTTAGTAGGCTCAAACGTGTTGCATCTATCAGAATGCTTCAGCACTCATCTGATATTCAAAAGCCCTTTTCTTATTCTCTGAAACCAAGAGTGAGTTTTATCTGTCTGTCTATGTCTGTCTTTTTATATCCTCATGCATCTTATCAGCATGCATTTTTTACATGATTATTTTGCTATTTAGGGTCAGCATGCCAATGAAGGAAGGGAAGACTGTGGGAGTCTACTTGTATCTACTGCATTCTTTGAAAGGAACACTATTGCAAATTTCCAACGGGAGATAGGGGCCATCGTCACCAATGATAGAGATGTTAGTTTCTGGGTAGGTCTTGGTCCCGATGGTCCCTGGGTGGGCTTTGGCTCACTGTTACCGGCTTCAGTTGTTCCCAAACCAATTGGCGAGAAACTTTTTGCGTTTGAAGTTGTTATGAAGAATGGGAAAAAACATGCAATATTGAGGCCTCTTGCGACAGTAATCAATGATACAGATATCAAAATGGAAATATCAACATGTCCTTCATTGTTGCCTAATTCTGCATCAGGTATGAGAAACATCAGCATAGCAAAAAAAGAAGAAAGAAGAGACTTAGATGTGCTAAGTCCTGGATCATCTGCCATTTTACCATGGTCAAGTATGCAATTGGATTCTGATGATTGCTTGCAGATTCGACCATATGCTGAATATCCTGGAACAGAATACACTTGGGGTCAGATCATCACCCTGGCTTCTGGCTCTAGCAACCGCAATGATCAATCTCTGACAGACCAAAGGCCAGTGTTTAGACAGGGTAGTACACGATACAGGAACATTTCTATGCTTTCTTCTGTTCTGAAATTAGACCAGCTTGAGAAGAAGGATATGATTATGTATTCTCAAGGTAGTAGCAATAAGCAGCATTTCTGGCTAAGTGTTGGGACAGATGCATCAGTCCTTCATACAGATCTAAATGTTCCTGTTTATGATTGGAAAATTTGTATTAATGCTCCCCTCAAGCTGGACAACAAACTTCCATGCAATGCAGAGTATGCTATCTGGGAAAAAACTGTTGAGGGAAACAGAGTTGAAAGGCATCATGGTATCGTATCAGCATGCAGCTCTGGATATGTCTACTCAGCAGACATGCGAAGACCTCTCTATCTCACTTTGTTTCTTCAAGGTGGTTGGATTTTGGAAAAGGTCAGAAATTTTTTTAATATAATCTCATCTTTCTTATCTACTCAAACCACATCACTTTTCTTTCTTAATTTTGTAAAATTTTATGAATTCATCCATTCTCAGGATGCCATTTTGATCATGGATGTATCTGCTACCGACTATTCATCATCCTTTTGGATCGTTCACCAACAAAGTAAGAGGTACCTTTCTTTCCATTGTTATAGTTTAAGAGATCATCATGCCCAAATGCTCCCTAGCTCTCTAACACGATAGTTGATTGAAGGAACTACCCTTTTTATCAATGAAAAACTTGGAGAGAACATTGAAAATTTTAATCCAGTAAATTTAGTTCTAGAATGTTCAAAATATCAAAGGAAATCTTTTGTAGAATCTTAGTTCCTGGAGCATTGGGCATGCACAAAGATGAGCAAGGGTTACTTGATCATTGTAGTTCTTGTATTTTTCCCAATCATTTATATAAGACATGGGAAATTTTCAGATCCCTAATTCTTGGCATTTCATTGTATTTTGCATATTTGATCTTTCTTGCTAGAGAATAAAATTTACTTTCTCACGATTCATGTGTATTTCTGCATGATGAGGGTAAATATGATTTCTTGCTTTGCCATTTTTCATTGCCTGCAACCAAAATACTGGGTATTTGTTAAAGTTGCAGGCTAAACAGATTGTGCTTTGTCTACATCTCATAGGGAGACAGCACTGTACTATATTAACTGGTGTGGTATGTCTGTAGGAGATTGCGTGTGAGCATTGAACGGGACATGGGAGGAAGTGATGCTGCTCCAAAGACTGTCAGGCTCTTTGTACCATATTGGATCACCAATGATACATCTTTGCCTCTTGAATATCGAGTGGTGGAGGTAGAACCTTTCGAAAATGTAGAGTCTGATTTGCTTTCAGTGGCAAGAGCTGTTAAATCTGCAAAATCTGCCTCGAAGCATACCCCAAAGACTATTGATACAAAAGTTCCTATACCTCAGAGGAACATTCAGACCCTAGAAATTATTGAGGACTCGGGCCAAATGCATGTGATGCTATCTCCACAGGATTATATAGCTCACAGTGGGATTTTGTCATTTCCATCACGCAATGATACATTTGTCTCCCCACGTGTTGGTGTTGCTGTGGCTGTTCGGGATTCTGGGCATTATAGCCCGGGAATATCTTTGGCTGAAGTTGAAAATAAGGTAGAGCACCATTTGATTTTACAATGCTGCTTATTGTAGCCTCACTGAGTCGATGAAATATATTCTCTATTATGAAATTTTGAAAAGACATTCTTTTTTTGGGGGCAGGAGAGAGTCTATGTAAAGGCATTTTCCACGAATGGGGCATACTACAAATTGTCTGTACTACTTACCATGGCATCAAACAGGACAAAGGCAAGCAATTCCTTTGTTGTATTTTCTCTGACAGCCTGATTGTAAATTCATGTTGCATTAGATGGCCTGAACCTCAGAATTTCATCTTGCAGCGACTTGTTTTCTGCTAACTTTATCTTGGATTCAAAGAATGAAACATAGGCATCCCAAAAAAATGGTTAATATTTGAAAAGATGCTTGTTATCTGATTGCAGCCTTGCAGGAGTCCTGACTTTGAAGATGTCATTACCTTTTGGATTTTCTCTGCTTCTTCTTTACATGGATGTATATTTGATGCAGCCTCTTTCTTTTCCCACAGCTCTAGTTCTAACAAGCATGAAATAAGAAATTGAGTTTGATATGAGCAGGGTTTAGTAAACTTTCTAGTTCTATTCAACATTGAATATCTAGAGTTATAGCATGTCTTGGAAGTATATGTTCAAAGACATTGGATAATCAAATTGGGAAATGAGTGGTGAGTAGAAATGGCTAAGTCTGAATGCTTTAAGGTGGCAACTTATCAGAGGCACATACATGGGCCTCCTAGGCATCAAGGTAGCTGCTTTTGTGTCTATGTCATATGTCAAAAGAATTATCAAAATATTCTTATTGAAAATTTTCCCACATGTGGAATATAATTGAATGATAGCTGATTGTGCTCAAGGTTCATGGCTCATATGGTGACTATGTTGTGTTTCTCTCATATTTGAGGCCTACAAGATGTTATTCACCTATTCAAGATTCTATAGGAACATATGCAAAAAAAACTTGTTTATTTTATCATGAAAAAGCTCCAACATGAATGACCCTAGTGGATGGATACATGGAATAAAAGCTGGCTGAACTGATGGAGCCGGATCAGAATGGGGTCAAGACTGGTCCTCTCCTCCCCACCCCACCCCGGTGAAGTTGTAGGACAAACAGTGGCATCGATCTCTGAAATCTCAATGGCCAAACAAACAGGAGGGCAAAAGCCAAGGACAAACATGGCTCAAAACTCAAGTTGCTGGGTGGCAAGGCCCGGAGTTAATTTAGGGTTGAAGCGGCTCATGAGCAATGTTGCTGAAATGGAGAGGCCCAGAATTGATGTGGGCACAAAGTGGCTCATGAATGTCCAATATTGCACTAAATGGCTTTTGTCGCATCCTGTCTTATGACAAACCCGAGTGAAGTTATATGACAAACTACAGTAGTACTTTCTGAACCCACAGTGGCCAACCAGGAGGGAAACCATGGAGTGAATATGGCTCTCATACCATGTTACTAAATCCAGCCACCAACCCAAAACAAGAGTTGTTTGGTGGGGAGTCTTAGAACTGATATAGACATGAAGTGGGGTCATGAATATTCAGTGTGAGAATAAATGGCTCTCGCCATCAGTCTGAATTCCACTATCCAATTTTTAATTCCTTCATTAACTTGGATGCTTTTTTATTAGGAATCACAAGATTCTAGTTCCTTTTTTATGTGATTTGCTTATTTCTCTAATGCAGCAACTTATAGGATTCCTTTTACTCTCTGACGTGTCTAGAATATTGCTCTTTTTACGGTGTCACTAGTGTTTTTGCTCTTTTTAGATATGTAGAATTGCTTAAGACTGTTTCCTGTTTTTTTAAGCTTCTTATAAATCAGGCCAATCCAAGATTGGGCTGTTTTCATGAAGATTGACTTATCTAGTCAAACTGATCCAGATGGGATTAAAATGGGGACTACCCAATCGGGAGGTCCAATCTAATACATCTAACTAGGGATGGTTTCATAAAACCTGTATGTCTCATTCTCTAAGAGGAGGCTGTCCGTCACTGAGTGGTGGTATGGATTCATCTGCAACCCCTACCTGCTGCATGTTTTTGGGGGATGGAGGAGGTTAGGTGGCAACATGGTGCTTGTAGGGTGATGAGGGAGGTGGGGTTTGCAACATGGATCTGGTAGGGGGTCATTAGCAGTCCCATAGTAGCTGATTTTGATTGATCAAGATAGATCAAGATGGGCAGGTAACAATATGGCTTTGGTAGCGGGTCATCACAGTCATCCATTGTCTGGTTTCTACTCCTGCTAGTGGTTTTTTTATTCTTTCCTTTTTGCCAAGAGCGTACAACAGGTAATGGCTATGAACCAGTGCTTTTTCTTCTTCCTTTCTTTTTGGGCCAAGAGGAGGGAGGACCAGCATCAAATGGATCTGGTTAGGGAGGTCATTTATAATCCCTGCTGACTGGTTTTGAATTTCCCTACTGGTGCTCTTTCTTATTCCTTTCTTCCTTGGACTGCAGCACTAAAGGAAGCCACTAGGGGATACCAGCTCCTCTTTACACTCCCTTTTTCCTCCCACTTTTTTGTTGTCTACTCCCTCCGGACTCTTCCTTCCGCTCCTACCATCAATGAAAGAACTGGTTTACAGTGGTTGTATATTATGAGCAAACTTCATAATGAAGCAGAAGACAGAATATCATATATTTGCAACACTCACATGAAAAATTCCAGAGACTCAAAAGAATGAGAAAAGATGCAGGCTTCATCTCTCAATGTTCTCTGCTGCTACCGCAAATGCTCCTGTATTTACCATCCCTCTGAGAGCAACATACCCTTAGTGGAAGCAAACATTTCATTGTTCTCATTTCATGGGCATTAGAAATATACAGTCCCAATGTTATTCATGCCTTATAATCTATTACCGACTCTCACCTGATAAAGATATAACATGCAGGTCATTCATTTTCAGCATCAAAGTTTATTCATCAACAGGGTTGGACAACGTGTTTCCTTGAAGCAATGCAATTCTGAATTTGCAGAATGGCTTGACCCATTTGATCCTCCAAGAACATTCAAGTGGCAGTCTAGCACCAAAACTGAATTATTGATGGTAAGAATTCCTGCTGGCCTTGCATATCTCAATACTTAATTACTTTTGTCTAATGTTGTCAACCATTTTCTTTAGCTACGGCTTGATGGGTATGAATGGAGTATGCCATTTTCTGTTGAGAATGAAGGTGTAATGGGTATACCCTTGAAGAATGATATAGGAAATGAACAGATATATCTAAGAGTAGAAGTACGCAGTGGAACAAAAAATTCACGCTTTGAAGTTGTCTTTTGCCTCACTTCAACATTTTCAAGTCCATACAGGTTGAAAAGATAATAACTCACTTCTTTCCCTTTCCAATTTTGAATTTAGCCATTTTTTTCCAACTTAAGAGATTCTTATCCACCATGTGTAGGATTGAAAATCGTTCAATGTACTTACCACTGCGTATTCGTCAAGTTGATGGCACTGAGGATGCTTGGCGATCTATTTCCCCTAATGCTGCTGTGTCATATTATTGGGAAGATCTTGGCAGACAACGGTTATTAGAAGTTATGGTTGACGGAAGTGACCCAGTTAAATCTGAAAAGTATAATATTGATCAAGTCATGGATCATCAACCATGTGATACTTCAAGTGCACGAATTCGTCCTCTGCGTCTTACTGTTACAAAAGAGGGGAAAACTTGTGTGTGCAAGATTCGTGACTGGATGCCAGATGATGAAACAATAACAAGCACCCATAGTACTCCAATAAGATTGTCTTATTCATCTGAAAGTGATTACAGACAATCTTATTCCACGGACAATGAGTTTCATGTTGTTTTGGAGCTTGCAGATGTGGGACTATCTATCATTGATCATACACCTGAAGAGATTCTCTATTTGACAACTCAGAATCTTCTGCTTGCATATTCAAGTGGTTTAGGATCTGGAATAAGCAGGTAAGCTTTTGAACTTTCTGAAATTGCTCATCAATTTTATATGGTACTATTCACAAATTTTGCTGATTACTTGAGCTTTTTACCTGGACTTGACAGTGATATAGATTTCTACTGAAATTTTTTTCACTTCTATTGCTAGATTTAAGCTACGGATGAGCAGTATCCAAGTGGATAACCAATTGCCATTTACACCGATGCCAGTTCTTCTTAGGCCACAGAAAGCTGAGGACTATGTTGATTACATATTCAAATTTTCTATGACCATGCAATCAAGTGGCTCTCTTGATTCTTATGTCTACCCCTATCTTGGGCTCCAGGTATAGTGTGTATTCATCATTTTTCAGTGTCCCTATTTTACTGTGTGATGGTGTTTATTGTCATGGTTTTTTTGTCTGATCATTCATTCACTCAGGGCTTTGCATTTTTGGTTAACATTCATGAACCAATTATTTGGCGACTCCATGAAATGTTACAACAAGCTAAAATCAGTAGAATTTATGGATCCCAAACTACTGATGTTCCAATTGATCCAGTCATACAAATTGGGTATGTTTCGCCACATTAAGAGTTGCAATTCTTTACCATCAAGTATCTGACATGGTGACATGTTTGTGTGTTTGACAGGCTACTCAATATCTCTGAAATCCGATTCAAGGTGTCAATGTCCATGTCACCAGCTCAAAGACCAAGAGGTGTTCTTGGTTTCTGGTCATCCTTAATGACAGCATTGGGGAACACTGAGCATATGCCGGTGGGTGCCTTGGTTTTCGTGCATTGGTAGTCTTTTTTTTTCTGATAAGCTTTTGTTGCACCATCAACCATCTATTTCCAAATTGACATAATACAGTCAAAAGTAGGTTTCATGTTTCCGTTGTTACCAGGCAAAAAGGTTTTGTTGCTTCCCATTCCTATTTCCAAAGGTAAACTGGATGATGAGGTAGGATGTTCTCCTTCTTCTATCTTGTTCCCACTACCAATCCCATGCCCGCTCCACACTTTTGTAAGGGTGACAATTGGGGATATTCCTCAGGTGACTCGCTGTGGAATGCGGAAAATTTTGTGATTTGATTTGATTTTTATTTTGCCTTGCGGGGCGTGCCAGTCTGTCTACCAGACAGAAATTGAAATCGGCGCAGTGCGGAAAAGTTTTTTATGTTCATTAGACGAGTGTGCCTTTTGTTTTATTTAAAACATTTGTTCCGCATGTTTTATTTTATCAGGCGATTAGGGTTACGTGTACTGGACCCCTTCTCCATCGACCAGAATCGATGTTAATTTATATCGGATTAAAATCTTTGATGTTGATTTACATCAATTTTAACCCGGTTAAGGAATTTTTCCTTAACCGAAGGGTTGGGGCTTTTAACCGGGGTTTTCTTCCCCTGGTTTTCTATAAATATCCATCCTCGGCCCTTACGAGGGGTGTTGATGCCGTGAAGAACCTTGTATTTCTTGGAGATCTTCCAACGGAGTGTTTGAACTTGGACTTTGCAAGTGCTGGTGCTTCCTTCTTGCAAGTGTATTTCTGGAGTCGTAATTTTTTCGAGCTCTGGGTCTTGCTGACCTTGTGCTGCTGAAGTTCTTTTAAAACTTGTCTTCTCCACAGCATTGTCCTTCCCGAACTTGTACTTCATTGGAGGTTTTGGCGTTGACTTCCTCAACAAGTCTTCTTCTTTAACTTGAAAAGGACTTGGATCCAATATTACCTAAGTAACCATTGGATCAATATAAATAGTTTCTGACATCCCTTTGTTGATATCCATTGCAAATTTTTCGGGGTTCAACAAATGCCCCCCACGGGATACATGTCGGAATTTGTTAATGACGGTGTGTGACCCATGTAGATATTTGAAAATAGCCATCATACTTGCTCTGCGAGGCTTTAGCTGACGGCCTGTTATTTCCATCATTTGGCTGGGCTTTTGCTGCCTTGTTTGACTTCTTGTTATTTTCATCTTTTGCTTTTGTGACTCTCTTTTTAGGCGTTCATCATGTCTCATGGCAAAGAATTTCTGCGTCGTGACGATTATGCTCAAAGTACTCGTGACGACGTTATTTTATCAACTGCCTTGATGTCTTCCCTGGGGCCACCTCGTGCAATGAGGGTCAACTTGAATTTGCTGAATCGTGGTCACAACACCATTGCTGACGGATCCGTTAAAGAATCCTCAGAGGATGGCAAAGTCAACCTTTCTTTAATCAGACGACGAAAAGGGGTGTATACCCACCAACGGGACCCGGATTATCCTCAATATTTCCCGTTGGACAAGCATTTATTCCCTTTTATCCATAGATTTATCCTGGCCCGTATGGCTGCCGATGATCCTTGCATATTGGCAGAACGTCGCTATTTGGAGGCGGCTATCCTAGAATCTCGGGATAGTCTCCTCGGGACTTGCGCCCTTTCTTTTCCCAGCTTTCCTCTGGGCTTTGCTTCTTAGAACCAGTTTCCTTCTGCCGCTGAAGTGGGCTTCTTCAACTGAGGTCTTAATCATTACATGCGGTCGCGTAGCATTACTCCTACGACCTGGGATCTAAATGATCATCACAAAGTCTTGGCCCAGACCAACGGACTTTTATTAATGCCTTGCGATCCTCGGTACGATGCCGATGGATACGGCAAGTCTTGTCTTCTTGACATGATGATTGATTGCACCGCGCCAAGTTGGTATGGCAAATGGTCGGTGTTGTCTTCTCATATTTTCCACATTGGGGCCTGTTGAACCCTAAAAAGGTTGTGGTGGTGTTGGAACGCAGAATTTTTCTTTCCTTTTTTTTTAATAATAAAGCCCCTCCGATGCTTTCACCTCGGAGGCTTTATATATATATATATAAATTTTTTTTTTCTCGCTGCGGGCGTGCCAGACTGTTTACAGGCAAGGTTTGTCGCATCGCCGATTCGGACCGGATCGGGATTATCCTGATCCGATCCGATTCGGGCGGATCGAACCGATTCGGTTCGATCCGCTTGGATTCGGCCAGAACTTGGTCCTGTTCAGGCAGGGTTCACTGGACTCATGATCTTGTTCAGGCAGGGTTGTCAGGATCTGCTTATTTACCTGAATATCATTTAAGTAAATGAAACTCATTTACTTAAGATATTACATGTAAATAAGGAAGTACCCCCCATTTGAATCTAATAAAAATATCAAAAAAATCATATCTCTTACCAATAAAAAGTCAACTCTCCCATCGAAGAACAAAATCGCGATTTTGGTGATTTTAGCGAAATGCTAACTTTTTAATCTCTCATAATTTGGTCTATCTAAAATTTGATAATTCAAATAAACCATATGGAACACTAAAAATCTAAAGTCCGGTAAAAAAAGTCAAATGTGCATGTGACTTCTCCAAGGGAGCCGCTCTCCTACTGACAGCACTTAGTCTGCTCGATGCATCTCAAGATTTGGTCAAACTTAAGTTATCATCACCTAAACTCATGAGATTGTCACTTTCTAATTGAAAAGAAACTAGAAAGTGACAATTCTTATGAGTTTGAATGATGATAACTTAAGTTTGACCAAATCTTGAGATGCCTCGAGCAGACTAAGTGCTGTTAGTAGGAGAGCGGCTCCCTTGGAGAAGTCACATACACGTTTAACTTTTTTTATCGGACTTTAAATTTTTAGTGTTCCATATGATTTATTTGAATTATCAAATTTTTAGATAGACCAAATTATGAGAGATTAAAAAGTTAGCATTTCGCTAAAATCACCAAAATCGCGATTTTGTTCTTCGATGGGAGAGTTGACTTTTTATTGGTAAGAGATATGATTTTTTTGATATTTTTATTAGATTCAAATGGGGGGTACTTCCTTATTTACATGTAATATCTTAAGTAAATGAAACAACAAATTATAACATTTACTTAAATGATATTCAGGTAAATAAGCAGATCCTGAACCCCTGCCTGAAGAGGATCCTGAGTCCAAAGAACCCTGCCTGAACAGAACCAGGCGAATCGGACCGAATCGCGAATCGGACTTCCCCTGATCCGCACCGATTCGCCCGAATCGGTCCGATCCGATCCGGCACGCCAAACCATGTTTACAGGAAACAGACAGAGATTTTTTTGCGCGGGGTACCGGGTAAGGGCCCGGCACCCTCGAATATTTCATTTCATTTTTTCCGCGTGTGCTCGTATTTTCAGGGCGATTGGAGTGGTCGTGTACTGAACCGTTCCCCACCGACCGAAGTCGACGTTTCATTTACATCGAGTATAACCTCATATACCTCGATCGTAACGTTTATTAAAGACCATATGCCGAAATTTAAAAGAAATAGATGACGAAGAAATCTCCACAATTTTATTTAAGGGCATTTGTGCCATTTACATTTGTGCTCGCAACGGGGTGTTGTGCCTCCGTTGGGCTTTACAAATTGTAATGATGACATTCGCATCGACGACGGGGTGTTTATGCTCCATCGGACGCTTACATATACATCATTTCATTTACGCACGCGACGGGGTATTTATGCCTCCGTCTGTTTTTACAAATTGTAATGGGTCATTTATGTCGACGACGGGTTTATGCCTCCATCGGACGTGCCTCAACATGCGTCATTTCGTGACACTGGAGGACTTAGCACGAACCATCATATGCCAGTCTCATGTATTAACCTGCGGCGTTCCGACGAAGGCGAAACACTTCAGACAAACAAGAGGACTGGCCGGGAACCCCTGAACGAATCCTCCACAACACCGGACGAACGGGAGGCCGCTGGCCCAAAGAGTGGGAGCTCTCGCAAGCGGGAGGGAGCGAAGGCTTCTCTGGACCTTCCCGGGGGGTTTGCGCGTATTTTTTTTTGTCTTTCTTGGATGTCCCGACCGTTTTCTAGCCTTACGGGATATTCCTGTCATTTTCTGACTTTCTCGGACATCTTTTGGTTTTCTCGGCATCCCGGCCGGGCCGTTTCTGGCTTTATGGGACATCCCTGTCATTTCTTGGCTTTCCGGGACATCCCGGTCAGTTTCGGGCTTTCCTCGACATCCGGCCGTTTTCCTGGCTTTATAGGACGTTCCTGGCATTTTCTAACATTTCCCGAGAACTCCCCTCGAGTCCGGCTTCAAGTCACACCCAGGAGAGCGCACGCCACTTTCATAGAGCGACGTGGGTCCCGCTCCATCGTATTGGACAAGAGGTGCCAACCGTCAGGCTATCTTTGCCATTTTCACGCCGCAAGGACGTATCTGTAATTTTTCGGGTAGCAAGGGTACTTCTGCAATTTTATCCTCATGGGATATTTCTGCAATTTTATCCTTCACGGGGATATTTCTGCAATTTTATCCTTCATGGGGACATTTCTACAATTTTATCCTTCACGAGGATATTTCTGCAATTTTCTCAGAAGCAGGGGTATTCTTGCAAATTTCTGGCTGACATGAGTATATGTGTACCTTTTGATGTACACATACACAAACTTTATATCCCCCCGGGGCTTGTGTAATGGGCTTGTGTACGGGGCATATGTGCAATTTCACACGCATGCACAAATCTTCTCCTCCCCAGGGGGGCCTTTGTGTAATTTTACACAAACTGGGTCCCGCACTGGGGTCTCATGCGGAAACAAACAGTCCCCTCCTCCCAAAGAGAGGGGACTTCTCCTGAGGATCTGCGCGAGAGAATTCTCGAGCGCCGACTGCCTCAAGTTTCGTCGGACGCGAGAGCGTCTCGCCAGCGTGGGGGGAAAAATCCCTCAGGCGGGGTCTCCGCGCGAGAGCTTCGCACCTCTGGAACCCGGGGGCCGAATGAAGGCCCTGCCCCTCTATTTATATGGTTTTTGGCAAGTGGTTTGGCGGAGGTCCGTGGTTTGGCGGGGGTCGACGTGCACGCCCACCGGACCAATGGTCCCGCACACGGGAGCCCGGAGGGCCGCCGAACCAGCTGGAAGACCTGCACACCAGTAGACAGGCGCGCCAGACCAGTGGACTGGTCTGGCGGGGGGGGGGCGCTGCCTGGCCCGGCGGGGGTCCCCCCTGCCTGGTCTGGCGGGGGTGGCACCCCGCCTGTCTGGCGCCCCCCCGCCTGGTATGGCGGGGGTGCGCCCCCCGCCTGTCGGCGGGGTGTCCCCCTGCCTGGTCCGGCGGGGAGTCCTCCCTGGCCGCGCGCTCCTTCGCCTGCCTGTGAAAGCGGGGTGGGCCTCCCTGCCTTGGGCATTTCCCAAGAGAGCTGTTGGAGGATTTCTGGGGCCTGTTTGTTTGTTCACGGCACGTGCAACACACGTACTCACACGTGCCCACGTGCATTCGATGAGCATCTGACGTGCGTTTTTGCCCGTTTCACGTGCGTTTGATTCCGTTTTCGGAGGGCACGTGCATTTGACTTTTCCGGGCCCATCCGCGTCGAGCACGGTCTTGAACGCGAGTCCGGACATCGAGTTTTCGGCTGTCCGAGGTACGTACTTCTACCATGATGGGCCTTTTGAATGTCATACTCCGGATCGTTCCGGGTTGACGCGAGGACTCGAACCCGTTTATCTCAGGTGTTCGAGTGGGAAGGCCGGGGTTTATTCCTGGACTTTTGTGGCTTTCCGGGCGAATTTGCCGCCCGAGCTTGTTTAAATCCCGATATTTTTTTCGGGTTCAACAGGTGGATATCTACCGGAAGAAGAGCCAAGTCCATTTATAGTGACCCAATGGTTACTTAGGTGGCTTCAGCGATTTGTTCAGCTGGTTCGCCAGAGTCATTCCCAGTACCATAGCATGAGAATATTATAGCTTGGTTTTTCCTCAGCTGCCCAAGTAACACGTCGTCTTTTTGACGGACGGGTACTGGCATTAGGAATTGCCCCCAGCCTATCAAATACTGAGATCCGCGGTATACGGTGAGAGACCGATGTGCGGTATTTGGGTCGTTGAGTTGATTTTCTTTGACCACCGGGATATTGTCCGGGCCTTGGGGAGTATAACTTGATTTCTTGTATATTCCTTTTCTTTTTGTCCTTGATGGTACTTGGGTTCAGCTATTGACGAGAAGCTTGTTTGATATTGCTTCTTCTGCTGAACGTTGTTGATGTATTTGCTTGCATCTTTCTGAGCTTCTGAGCCTCCTTTTTGGGAACCCAGATTTGTTTGAGCTTGGGTGAATGTCGGGTGCTTTGTTTAACACCGACTTTCTTCTTGAAAACTTCTTGGTCTTCTCGGCACCATCGCAGAGCTGAGAAGCGATTCGAGGTCGGAATTGTTGGAACATACCTATCACGTGGGATGACAGGTTGGCTTCCATCAATCCGCACCCGCAGACCTCCGACCATGATGGACTTGCCGGATCTTGAGGTAGCAGCAGCGGCCTTTTGCTTTTATGATTTTTATTTTGCCCCTGTTGTGAGGAAACGGGAGCTATGATCTGGGAGGAAATTGTTTGGAACGAGAAAGTCCGGATTTGAGCTAGGTGGGATTTGGTCCCTTTGGCAGCATCATTTTTTTGAGAGCATTTGGATGCCCTTGTTGATGGCAGCAGGACGAGCTTGAGTATTAACATGGATCCTGCTGGTCTTCTTTGTTGATTTGTTGGAGGGAGGCTTTTGAGCAGCATCCTCCTCTTGACGAGCCGGAACCACCCCTAGGAAGTAAGGGGTCCAACGACTGCTGGGAAATCTCCGAATACGATTAGAGTTGCCAGGTAGCCAAACCTGGCATGGTTGTTGAGACGAGCGGTCCATAGGTGACAGCCATTTCCAACATTTGGGATTTGCTTTTCTTCGCCCAGGTACCTTTGAGGTGCCTCCACGGAGTATCTTCACGGAGTACCTTCAGAGAGTACCTTCATAGGAAATCATCAGTGTCAGGATTTTTATGAAGATGGATGCATATATCCGCGCCCTTTTGCTATGAATGGTGAGAAGGGTCCCACCGGGCGTGCCAGCTGTGGACACGGGAAAATTTTCTCTCTTCTTCTTCCTTCATTTGAAGGATGTTTGTTCATTTATCTTTTGACTTTGTATTGCGGGGCGTGCCAGCCTGCCTGCCAGGCAGAAGTAAGAGTCTGCGCAATGCAGAGAAAGAAATTTTATATATATCCGTGAAACGATGGGTGCGCCGTGTTTTGATCTGAACTTCTTTGATTCCGTGCCTTTTATCATCAGGCGATTGGGGTGGCGTGTGCTGGACCCCTGTCTCCATCGATCGGAACCGATGTTATGTTTACATCGAGTTAAAAGCTTTAGATGTCGTATTAACACCTGTTTCAACCCGAATACCATTCATAGCGTGGGCGAGAGATATGCATCTGTAAGAAATCTCAAGACAACATTTTTTTGCTTTGTTTATTTTGAACAGAATGAGTCCGAGTTTGGAAAATAGGGCTGTCTTTTTGAAAGAATATGTAGCTCGTTGAGTAAATTTTAGGACGGAATTTCCGTCTTGACGGAGTGTCCTTAGGAAATATATACATATGATTGTACTTATATGGATATGTTCTCGGGTAGAACCCCTGCATAGGCACAGTTCACTCAGGATTTCATATCCTATGAACATAGACTCACAATATATGAGTATGTATTGAGGAGAGTTTCTGTTTAGACAGAGTTTCCTCAAGAAAACATATGCATATAACGTGAGATTATGATTATACAGAGATGCTTTTGAGCAGAATTCCTGCTTGAGCAGAGTCTCCTTGACGAAATATATACATATGATACAAGGCATCTAAACGTCCGTATCAAGGGTATTTAAACCACAGAGACTTGCTCAGTGGGGGTATAAATATACCGAGAGAGAGAGAACAAAGGATGTTTAAATACCATATGTCCATAGAGACTTGCTCGATATGGACAGTATTTAAACCCCCGAATCCCCCACAGAGACTTGCTCGATGTGGGGTATAAATATACCGAGAGAGAGAACAAAGGGTGTTTAAATACCATATGTCCATAGAGACTTGCTCGATATGGACAGTATTTAAACCCTGATCCCCCACAGAGACTTGCTCGATGTGGGGTATAAATATACCGAGAGAGAGAGAACAAAGGATGTTTAAATACCATACGTCCATAGAGACTTGCTCGATATGGACAGTATTTAAACCCCTGAATCCCCCACAGAGACTTGCTCGATGTGGGGTATAAATATACCAAGAGAGAGAGAACAAAGGGTGTTAATACCATATGTCCATAGAGACTTGCTCGATATGGACAGTATTTAAACCCCTGAATCCCCCACAGAGACTTGCTCGATGTGGGGTATAAATATACCAGAGAGAGAGAACAAAGGGTGTTTAAATACCATATGTCCATAGAGACTTCTCGATATGGACGGTATTTAAATCCCTGGATCCCCACAGAGACTTGCTCGATGTGGGGATGTGGCGCGAGGGAGATGTCGGAGCCGTATACGATGGCGATCTCCCGCTCTTTTCCACGTTATCGGGCACTCCTCACTCCATATTGAACAAGGAATAAACCAATACCTTCACGCCAAACCAAAGAATTGGATGGAAGAGATCGGGAGAACAAGTAGATTTGCACTATTTCTGAAAATTTCAGAACCCGGGCCTTACAAGCTTGGAGGGACTGGTTTACAAGGGTTTTGGGACTGGTTTACAAGTCTTGGGGGATTGCCACCATCAGGGTTTTTTGGGGGACTGGTTTTTACAAGGATTTAGGGGATTGGTTTTTTCACAGCATGTGGGGGTTTATGGGACTTGGCCGCCAGCATATGGGGGTTTCTCCTCTCCTCCTCTTTGGATGAAGGGGGGTGCCTCCCCTTTTATAGGGGGCTGGCCTCTCCTCCCTCCCTGCATAAACAGGAGAAGGAGGGGGGGAGAACCCCCATTTCGGTTGGGGGGTGTTGGAACGCGGAAATTCTTCTTCGATCCATCTCTTTTATCTTCGAATGGATTTTTTGCGTGGGCGTGCCAACTGTTTGCGAGAAACAGACAAAGATTATTTTATGAGGAGTATTGGGTGCGAACCCTGATACCCTCGAATTTATTTCCCGCGTGCGCTCGCGTTCAGGGCGATTGAGTGGTCGGTACTGGACCGTTCCCCACCGACCGAAGTCGATGTTTCATTTACATCGAGTATAACACTCGAATACCTTCGAATGCGTAATGTTTTGTTAAAAGACCGTAATGCCAAATTTGAAGAAGAAAAGGCAGATGACAAATGAATTTCCACAATTTTATTCAAGCATGCTCATGTCATTTATATTTATGACATGACGTTTACATTTACATGTACGCCCTGTAGTGGGTTTTTGTACCTCCACTGGACGTGTATACAACAAGCCAAGTACATGGACGTCGACGACATGGTATATTGTCCTCCGTCGGACGTTTACCTATAGTGGGTACATATGGGTTACCATTGGGTGTTATGCCTCCATAGTTAACATGCCTCGACGCATGTCGTTTTGTGACACCGAGGACTTAAATAGCGTGCCTCAACGTGTGTCGTTTTAAGACACCGAGGACTTAAGTATATGCCTTCGACGTGCTTCGTTTTATGACGCCGGAGGACTTAAACATATGTGCCTCAACGTGTGTCGTTTTAAGACACCGGAGGACTAAGTATATGCCTCGACGTGCGTCGTTTTATGACGCCGAGGACTTAAACATATGTGCCTCACGTGTGTCGTTTTAAGACACCGGAGGACTTAAGTATATG
>CM024754.1:87178669-87282591 GCA_014218235.1 Colocasia esculenta | reverse complement strand
CACATCCCTTTCTTTGAGGAAGAAGTCGCTTAAGATGGGGAAGGCAGACTTCTTGTGTCAATCACTGATCCCGTCATCGACTTGCCCACAAAGGAGAATTTCCAGGCAATGTCAGATGATGACAAATATCAATTCATACAGCAGTGGCACTCTGAAATGGCCACACTTCTGCATGAAATGAAGCGACTAGCTACCACCTGCCTTCGCCAATCTGTGGAGCCGGTCTCTATTGAAAATCAACAGCAAAGCCAACATCCGGATGGGTTCGCCCCGACAAATCGTCCGACGGCTTCCATAAGTGGCCCTCTTCATGGAGCTATGGGTCAGGTGATCACCGATCCGTCCAATATCATATCCCCTCAAATTGGGGCAATGCAAGATATCGCCATACAAAGGCATATGATTGAAAATATCATTGGAGACAAATTTGCTCAACAAGACGAAGGGATTCATTTTATGGACTTATACACTGTACATATCCCATACATAATCAACTCAAGAAGCTACCACCTGAGTCCCCTAAAGTCCCAAAACTACAAAAGTTTGATGGACACGGGTCACCCCTCCCCAGGAACATCTGGCATATTATATAACTGCCATGGGTGATCTTGCCTTCGAGGAGTCATATCTTCACCGATATTTTGCAACTTCCTTGACTGGTGTTGCATTCCAATGGTATTCAAAACTGAGGCATAATTCAGTTGCTGATTGGGCTGATCTACAAAAGAAATTCATCAACTGTTTCCAAACGGCTGAAAGAAAAGTTTCTCTTGCCGAAATGCCCACAAAGGATATGAAATTGCAGAAATATCCAGAAAGGGTGAAAGTTGTAGCAAAATCTAGAAAGGGTTAAAAGATATACAAATACCCTCGCTTTATGTGGAAATGCCCTTTGTAGACATCAAGTCAACTCCAAAGGTCTGATCACAATCAAAAGAGTGATTATGACCATGAAGACGATCAAATGCAGCGAAAGCAAATTCAGTCCGACTGCGATGAAATATAATCTTGAAGACCCGATTATATAATCGGGACCAAGTATAATGGTCTTGAAAGACCAAATGGTAATCCAAATTGCATTTTCAAGCTCCTTGAACTTTGTGCCAAAAAATGAATCTCAGCTTCATCATTAAAGGTGTTCGGATTCAATCTGATATAAATTAATACCAACTCTAGTCAGTGGGGAAGGGTCCAGTACACGAAACCCTAAATGCCTGATAAAATAAATGCGCGGAAGCAATACGCCAAAATATAGGTGCATTCGTCTAATAAATGCGCATGAAAATTTCCCGCATCAAGCGGATTTCAAATTCTGTCCATTTGACAGATTGGCACGCCCTGCAACCAAAATGAAAAATCATCCAAACACCATTCCATTTCTCTCTTTCTGCGTCCAACAATATGGAATCAATTTCTAACCATGATTTAGAAGTTATACAACATACTACTATCAATTTTGGTACTTTAGAATTTTTTTAGCATTTTTTTAAATTTTGTTAAAAAATTCAAAATTTAAAGAAAATCTCTAAATCTACGTGAAAAGCTTGTAGATCTTGATGAGAAATGGTTGCATGTGTACACCAATCACTTGCAACATCATTTCCCATGAAGATCTAAGTCATACATCAAGAAAAAATAAAAAAATTGAAGGAATATGGTGGCTTAGCTTCAGACCCCGAAGAAACTCCCAAAAACTTGAAGAACAAGGCTTGAATGCCTCCAAATCCACGTCCAAATGGCTTCAAACTCACGTAGGAACCCTCCCTAAGTGTTCTGGCATGGAGATCTAGGGTTTTTTTGGGAGAAAGAGTGAAAACAAGGGGGAGAAAGGCACATTTGATTAACTGCCAGAGATAAACTTTTTAAATCCTTTCCATGGGTTCTGATGGGTTTTGAGAGAATTTAGGATTTCTCAATAGGCCATGGTGGTCATGACAAAAAAATCCTATAATCCGAGAATAAAGGCATGAACAAGGGCTACATGCCTTTCCGGAGGGTATAGTAAAGGGTTCTGGACCTCTAAGCCATTTTAGGGATTTTGAGTTTGAGGGGTGTTTTGGTTATTTTGGCCAAGTCAGTGGTTTGATACAAACATGAGACTGGCAAAAAAGGGTTTGCTGTAATTCCTGGTTTCTAGAGACCCTGAGGTCATTTTCGGAATGTTCGGAGGCAATTAGACCATGTTTGAGCTGCTGGGGTATGGCGGTAATTTGACCAGACCCATGGGCTTAGTATGGGCTTTGGGCTGGGGTAGGAGGTGTTGAAGTGTCCAACAACCTTCTAGAGCACTAAAGTGACATTTCAAAGGTTTGACAGTTGAATAGATGTATCACAGACACATTTGTAGAAGCAAGGACATATATGTAATTTGCCACAAAACCACAAAAATGACAAACAAGGATGACGATATTCCATTGTATTCATCATTTGTACATATACAAATAGTGGTTGACAAATTATTGTTCGTATATGATGGGTTCCGTACTATTACGGAGTACAAGGGCATAACCACAATTTGTGGAAATTGTAGGGTATGACTGCAATTTACAAGACTAGAAATGTTAGGTCAATGAGGGGTATTTTCGTAACTTCTAAGAGTTGTATATAAGCCACCATCCATTAGACATACGGACGGTATATAGCATGGGCTTATGAGGGTATATGTGCAAAGCCTAAAGGTATTTTGGTAAATCCATACTCCTAGTGGACTTGCCCACCCAATGTACAAGCAAGAGCCACGGTCCACGAGTCACTGGCCATGAGCATGAACCACGAACACTTGTGGATTTCTGAAAATCCTTCTTCAGAAAATCCTCTTATGAAAAATCAGAAAATCTCTCTATTTTGGAGGGGGGGGGTATTTATAGAAAATGGGGGGAGCCCAGGCCCTCGGGTTCCACAAGCCCCACAAAGGGGCCTCTGAATCCGCTAGGACCCCAAATGGGGCCAGTCAAATCCGCTGGACACCCAGCAGGTTTGACTGGCCTCTTTGGAGGCTGGTTGGACCCACTGTGGTCCAGTGGGGCCAACCAAGCCCAAATGGGCCCTGGCCGAGTCTGCGCGGCCCATTTAGGGGCATGGAAGGCAGGATCAAAATTGGATCGGGATTGCTAGGCACCGATTCGATCCAGATCAGGATCATATTGCAAGATCCCACAGATCCAAGGGAAGTCTGGCCGATCCTGGATCGGCCAGTCTACAAAATGGATTTTTTTTTGAAAAAATTAAAAAAATCAGAAAAAATGAGGGAAAAATCTGATATTGAAAGAACTAACATTTGCATCAAAAATAAAAAAAATCAATCATACATGCATTCATAGTATATGAAACATAAGACTTTGTGTATTATTACTACTATAATAATACAAGAAAAGCATAAAATATTAAAGACTTTGTGTATTATTTACCTGAATACCATTTACGTAAATGTTAAAATATGTAGTTTCATTACTTAAGATATTACATGTAAATAAGGAAGTACCCTGATTTGAATCTAATAAAAAAAATCACATCTCTTACCAATAAAAGTCAACTCTCACATTCAAGAAGAAAATCACGATTTTGGTGATTCCATCAAAATAACGACTTTCTAATCTCTCATAATTTGGTATATTTAAAAATTTCATAATTCAAATAAACTCAACATAATACTAAAAATCTAAAGCTCGGTAAAAAAAGTCAAACGTGCATATAACTTCTCTAAGGGAGCCATTCTCTTATTGACAACACTTAGTTTGCTTGAGACCTCCCATGATTTGGTCAAATTAAGCTATCATCATCCAAACTCATGAGTGTCATGAGTTTGGGTAATGATAGCTACTTATGAGTCTGGGTGATGATAGCTTAGTTCGACCAAATCCTGAGAGATTTGGGTGATGATAGTTTATTTTTGACCAAATCCTGAGAGGTCTCAAGCAGACTAAGTGCTGTTAGTAGGAGAGTGACTCCTTTGGAGAAGTCATATGCACGTTTGACTTTTTTTACCGGACTTTATATTTTTAATATTCTATTGAGTTTATTTGAAGTATGAAAATTTTAAATATGCCAAATTATGAGAGATTAGAAAGTCATTATTTTGATGGAATCACCAAAATCGCGATTTTCTTCTTGGATGGGAGAGTTGACTTTTTATTGGTAAGGGATATGATTTTTTTGATATTTTTATTGGATTCAAATGGGAGATACTTCCTTATTTACATGTAATATCTTAAGTAAATGAAACTACAAATACTAACATTTACTTATTCAGGTAAATAAGTTTGGAATCGGCTTGGATCAGTCTGGAATTGGCCTAGAGTCGGCCGACCTAGACCGATCTAGGTCGATCCAGCTTGAAGTCTAGGCGATTTAGGAGTTCCCCCCAGAATCGGATCCCCAACCGTCGATCCGATCCAAGATCGAGCAATCCTGGGCCTATCCTGGCGATTTTGCCTTCCATGTTTAGGGGCCTGCCGGACCCGGTAGTGGCCATATGGGGGGGGGGGGGTTGGGGGGGCACGGTCCTCTTCTCCTTCTTAAAAGGGCCTCCCAGGGCTAGAGAAAGAGGTGCAAGTCCCTGGAGGCTCTTTTGCTCGCCACGCACACTGGAGGTTGAAGGACGATCGTACGTGGGGTTCACTTGTAGCTTTTCGAGCACCATCGAGAGGAAATTACACTCGTTTGAGTTGCGTTGCACGCATCTTCTCCCTTTTCCGAGTGCGTATTTGACGAGAGCTTCGGCCATGAACATGTTCAATAGGGCGATAGCTCGGAATGTGGGAGCTTTTCCACGAGGCGAAGATTTTGGCCCTAACGCCATGTTTTGCTTGTCCGAAACGATATACGGTGTAGTGACACACCATTGAGTGACGATTCTGGCCATGCGCCGACGGTCGTGCACTTCCGAATTTGAATTGACGCGACGTAGTTGATGTCCAATACACATCTCAATTAATCCGAGAAAAATTGTGGGTGCAACAATAATGTATACATTTATAAGGATATACATTATTAATTATGTTTGTACATTAATCATCATCATCATCGTAGCTCATCTCATTATGTTTGTACATTAATATGATATGTATATACATATGTAAATGATTACATAGATACTGTGTAAATATATATATGAATGTGTAAATATATATATGTATGATTACATATATCATATATGTATATGTAAATATTAAAGACATATTTTCCTTACTTTTTATGATTTTTTCTTGATTTTTATGAATTTTCCTTTTAAAAAAACATTTTTTAATCTGACTGATGTAGGATTGGTCAAATTCTGGCAGATCAGACGATCTGGCTGATCCGATCTGATCCGGATCGGGATTGGCCTGGGGTGATCCTTGGAATGATCCGATTCTTTTTTCCTTGTCCAGAAATTGCTCCTTGGTTTGATTTAATGCCCTTGGTTTTCATGACATCATTGCAAGTAATTTGATACTGTGCATGCTTAGGTTGCATATAGAGTGAATATTCATATTTTCTAACGTTGATGCTTCTTGCTTGGAGCAATGTCTAGGTTCCATGGAAAAGACTTGGCAAAGAGCCCGTGGTCGTTTTCATTGATCGTATATTCCTTCTTGCTCATCCAGCTCCAGATGGACAAACTCTCAAGGCAGGATTTTGTCCACATTTCTGTCCATCTGATAGTTAATTATAAACAGTGTTATCTTGATTATTTCCTCTCTTTATTCATGAGCAAATGCTGCTGACTTTTTCTTAGGAAGAAGACAGGGAGAAACTTTTCAAGGCCAAGCTTCAACGAATCGAGGTGTGTATTATGCTCATTTACTAGCTGCTTCTGACTTGTTTGCTTCAGGATTCTGACATGAATGTGAGATTAGGGGAAAGAACTAGTGGGAATATTCCAATCACCTCCTCTTGTAGTGCTCCTCACTACCATGACCATGGGAACTGAACTACCTGTGCTAAAAAGGCACTTCATGACCATAGGTAACTTTTCACATTGCTGTGCAATTAATTTTGTTGTTTCTCTACACAGGAAGCAGAATTGGCAACCCTTGAAGCAACGGCAAGAAAGTCAAAAGTCGGAACTGTATGTTTAAATATAGAATTATTTTATATTAAATAGTTATCCTGTTTTCACATGTTTGGTGGCTGATGCCTTGTTATCTCCTATCATGCAACATGAAATCATAATTTTATTAATTAGTGTTTGCAATCTCTGTTGCTTTGTCTCATTCCTGTGTGTTCATTTGAAAAGTGGATTTTAACGCAGTAATATTAAGCAGAAGGGATGCAGGATTGTAAGAGCGAAGGCTCCCAGAAAAGCCCATGTACAAAGGTGAATAACAGATTGAGGAAGTAACCAAACAAGTCAAACAGGAGGAGTCAACAAACGCCAAGCTAAAAGCCCAGTCCTGGAGCCTACCATAAAGGAAAGGCATAATACTTCTTAGGAAACCTAACCTCTTCTCAAGGTTTCTTGCTTTTCTTTCTGTCCAAATGACCCATAGGGTTGCATGCGGGATGTGTGTTCAAGAAGGACTTCGTCTAAGGATTTATACTCTTTAAGTGAAGATGATTTGGGAAGACAGTATGGACAGTATTTAGAAGTACTTGCCAAAGGATTTATACTGTCATAATGTCATGTCCTTTTGTGTAGTTACATCAGAAACCACATGTCTAATGATTTAGGACATGTGGTAAAACATATAAATAAACAAAAATAACAGTAAAGATAATATAATTTTGTTAGTATTTGACAAAATAAAAGCTTCCTAAGATAAATATTCAGTACACAAGTTATATATGGTTTTTGAGGTTGTGCTTGATGTTCAGTTGACCTCTAAGGCAGCAAGGTGGATTTAGAGCTCTCTTCAGAGGGGGCATAATTCTTCGGGAAGTTCCTTGCCTGTCTTTTTTTGGTCATATGTTACAAAAGGAATAATAGGAAGCTTATTGACGAATTTGACATCTTTAATTTTCTTATAAGATTGAGGCCAGCGACAAATATATGGTTAACATGCTACTTCAGGGAAGCTGGAGATGTTGATTCTTATGCAGAGGATGTCAAGATGGAGAATTTTGTTGCTTATGTACCAAGTACTGCCTAGGACATAATTTTGTTGCTTATGTATAAGTATTTATTATGTTTTATTTGGCCTATTAAAAGACCCAATGGTTGTAATCTTGTTTGACTTTACAAATTCCTAAGGTCATTAAAATAGTTAAGTTTAAGTCTTTTGGGTTTCCTAAGTCTTAGGTAAAATCTTTATTAAGTGTCTTTTCGTATGAAGAGTCTCTTTGTTTTGAAGTCTATATATAGAGTCTTGTAATCAAGGATAAGGGAATAGAGAAGAAGGAAAAAAAATTGAGTTGAGTGCCTCCAACAATGGAGTTTGTGTTTGGGTGTGATGCCCCCGGGTGAGAAACCCCAAGGTGGTCCCTGTGATAGGGAGGGTGTGAAGCCTACACTCCCACCTCCTATCCCTCTTTCTCATGACCTTCCCCTTTCCCCCTCTTCCTTAACCCCTTTTCTCTCTCTGTCCCGCATCAGAAACTCTATCTCTAACAAAAGCAAAAAGATTGTCCTCTGTTCTCGCTTCTCCTCTGAATATTCTACTGTTTCTTTCATTCCACAAAGCCCAAAGAGTGGCATGCAAGATGAGCCACCAAACCAACTTATCTCCCTTGAGTGTCCATTGCTGGTGCCACTTAAGAAGAAGATGCTGAACCCCCACAAAATGCAGTAATGATTGCTAAAGACAATGTCCGATCCTCAACCGGAGTCCCTTAGCAAAGGGGCAACCTGTAAATACATGGTTCAAGTCCTTCTCTTCTTCCCCTCATAAACAGCACAGTGGAGGTATTTGTGGTAAAAACTGTGCTACTCTATCACTAGTTGGCAGCCGTCCATGGGAAACCCTCCATACAAAACTTTCACCTTGGGAGGGCTCTTGGGAACCCATATTTGAGTTGAGAAGACATGTCGTTGTCCCCCATCGGCGAGTGTAAGATAAGCCGACCTAACTGAGAAGCGGCCGGTCCTCTCTTATCTCCAGAACCATGTATCCTCCCTGCTGGCAACCGGCCTAGAGCCTAGTGGGAAGGAAAAGAGCTGTTCAAGAAGGCAAGTTTCTTTGCCTGTTAGGTTCCTGCGGAAGGTGTGCATCTAGGTACCGCTGTTCAGATGTGTCAAAAAAAAAAATCTGGGCCATGGAGGCACTCAGAAAGCTAGAAATGGCAAACAAGGCAGGGAAGGACTCCGCTAGAGAGAAGTCACCACACCACCTGTCCTGCCAGAACAAACATGTCTCTCCATCCCCTAGAGTAACCCTGATACTAGCTCTGTTGAAGTCTACACACTGTAGAATGCCCCTCCAGGTCGGGGAGACACTATACTGCCGAGACAGAAACAAGTCCCAAACTCTTAAGAACTTGAGTACTTCTGCCTGACAGGCTGCTGCCACAAACTCACCACTTCTGTCCCAAGCCTCCACATCCATTTGTACAAGAGAGCTAGGTTGAAACACCTAATGCTCCTGATACCTAGACCACCTGCTTCCTTGCTCTGACACACTCTGGCCCAAGAAATATCATGCCAACCTCTGGCTATGCTCCCACTGCCATGTCAAAAAAATCGAGCTTGAATATACTCCAATCTCTTCGCCACCGTCTTCGGAATTCTGAAAATTGACAGATAATATATGGGCAAGCTGTCAAACACTGATCTGCAGAGGACCAAACGACCACCATAAGAGGGAGTCCTTGCCTTCCATCCAGCGAATCTGTTCTCATATCTCTGCAGATGATAAACCATGAGAGAGTTGAGAAAAGGTAGCTCAACCTAAGAAGTAAAAACAAAAGGATTCAGACACATTGATCAACCTAAATAGAAGAAAAGAAATCAAATCGATTAACTACTAACTTTTACAACTTGTTGCTAACAATTCACTGAAACACCAAGGCCCAAACCAATATCTACTCCACTGGAACAGATGCACCAGAGCTCTGAGTCAGATGTTCTCAATATACACTTGCTGTCCATGGAAAATACTATCATTCTGCCCTCTCCATATGCTCCAAGATACTGCATGTGAAAAGTTTGACACCTCAACTTTTCACCATGTGGTCCTTTGGTTCGTATGTGAAGCGTCCTCTTGTGAGTAATAGATGTGAACTGGAAACTTAGCAATGCTAACCTACTGGAACTTTACTGCAATTTAACAATGCTAACTTACTGTCACTTTCCAAACCTCTCACTAATAGGGCACAGGAACATCAGATGATTGGAATCTTCTCCACGGGCAAGTGTATCACATTCTATATTGCTTTTTCTCCTGTAAAGCGGCCTCTTGTGAGTAATAGATGTGAACTGGAAACTTAGCAATGCTAACCTACTGAAACTTTACTGCAATTTAACAATGCTAACTTACTGTCACTTTCCAAACCTCTCACTAATAGGGCACAGGAACATCAGATGATTCAAATCTTCTCCACAGGTAAGTGTATCACATTCTATATTGCTTTTTCTCCTGTAAAGCTAGGTGATGGTTCTCTTGTTTCGAAGGTAACCAAAACCTATTTGCAATTCATTAAAGATGATGGTAAAGATACATAGAAAAGACTGCCTCAAAAGAACTCCCCAAAAGATAAGCCTCCAAGTTAGCTGCTTGCTTCTCTCTCTCTAGACTTTTCTAGTGAGAGATGCTCTAGGGAAATAGGCGGCCGTCGTGGCCGAATAGTATCGTCTTGAGGAGGGGACATCGAGCGACTGCTGGCAGAGTGCGAGAGCCCTGGGACTCCATTGATCGTTCTTCACCGGATGGAAGTTTGGGAAGTGTCCGTGTGGCGGGGGGGGGGGGGGGGGGTTGCCGCAAGGGTCTTGTCGTGCTTTGGGTGTGGGAGGCATTGCCATACCAGGGGGTGGTGCCATTTCTTCCAACAGGTTGCGAAGGTTGTGAGGAAGGTGCCATAAACCAGTGGGGGAGGAGGGACACGAGTAGAGCACTGGTGCTAGGAGAGCTCCTCGAGAAGGTAGATGCTTCGCTGTTGTCGTCAGTCGTCTGGGGGATTGGTAGTGATACTGTAGTGGTGCGAAGGAACAGGAAGGTCCTTAAGGTGGGGGAGCTGCTGGAAGATTTTCTTAAACACCGAAAGGGTCAACTGTGTAGGTTTCTGGCCATATCTCTACTGGAGGGTGCTGTTGAAGCTTGGGGGATCAACCAATGTCTACAGTGTTGACAGGGGGCGAGTTGGAGGTAGCAAGAATATTCAATAGGCTGTTCTTGACAGTGGGTAGCAGTGATGAGGGGGTGGAAAGAGTTAGGTGTGGGGGTAGTAGCATCGGAAGGGGCCATTCTCAGTGTGAGACATTGGGCACCTTCCCTATTCTCTCAGAGAGTAGTGTAAGTGTCTCCTTTGAAGGGATCCTCATCTACCTTTGCAACAAGGAAGAGATCGGCCTTCTGGTTTGTCATTTTGGCTCCTTGGTGAAGGGGTCATTGAAGCTCGACACGGAGGGAACGAGGCTGAAGGTTGTTGCCGCGCTGCAGGTGAGCTGCCCGGAAGATGTGCCGGCGGCCATCATTGTGGGGATTGATGGGCATCGGTTTGTCATTCAGTGTTTGGTGATCGAGGATGGGAGGAAGTCTGCATCAACACTAGGGTGTCCACCTGCGGGTCGGGAGGTTGAAGATGATGTGGGAGCGGGCGATTTGAATTCGAATCGTGCTGCCCATCGGATCCCCACAGAGGACAACGTTTCGGTTTTCCAGAACCCTAGTGGTTTGGAAGCTGTGATGTGGTATCAGATCTGCTTTTATTTATCCAGGCCGGATGCGAACCCATCGGTGCCTTGGTGAGAAGCTCGGATGCCCCTAGATCCGGTAACATTGCCTGCGACTTACCCGATATCCGGAAATGTCCTTGTATTGGGTCCCTGGGGCCTGTTAGTGGGATTCTTCCTCGCCTGACTCGGGTGGGGGGGGTGGGGGGGGGGGTTCTAGAACCCTTCTCTAGGGGGATTCTGGCGACAGGATGCCTACTCCTGGAGTCTGACAGCAGTGGACGTTTCGGCAACGACTGGGACCAGCGAGCCGCTTAGTGGGTTGCTGCTTCTCGTCACAGAGGGTGTCTGCAAGGATGGGCCCCTTGCGCTATGGCCGATATCAAGAAACAAAGAGTAGGGCAGCGTGGTGCAATCTCCTGAGGAATCTGGCAGCCCGATGCCCAAGATCTTTGCGCTTCAGCCAGGAGATAGGAGCAGGCTACTGTTTCCATGCCGGATGGGCCCATTTCAATTGTTGGACCACCTGTTCTGGGTGAGTCTGCTGCGTTGGTGGAGCAGGATCTTGCGCCCCTAATACTGCTACCTTTTGACAATCAAAAGGATGCCTATGCTGGTGCCTTCGCTTTGCTGGATGAAGATGCCACTGTAGTGAGGGGAAGGACTGGTCGATTTGGAAGTGACAATGAAGCCGCCAGTCGGGAGGATGTTGATGGCTTAGATAAGGCTAGGCTGGGTACGGAGTAGGTGAAGCCCCTTCTCAAGGAAGTGGTGAGTTTCGGTACAAAGTCTACAGAACAGGCATGCAAGGTGGCTGAGAAGGTTGGCATATCCTTCTCTAAAGCAGAGAAGGACTTGAAGGGAGTTTTCTCAAAAATCCATAGGCAACGGAGTGCCAGTATCGGGGTGGGAGAAAGATCCCCCCTGAGAGAGGGAAGATTGAGTGTAGAAGATGGAGGGTGAGGGGGGTTTTGAGTATCATGATGTGGGCTCTTTAATGGAAAGGGAGGGGGGTATGGAGTAGGTGGGTGTCACGCTCCGACGCGGAATATCGGAACGTGAGGTAGTTGCAAGTAAGCGAGTATAGAGCGTATAATAGACATCAAACTATTGGACAAAGAATAATGCTAAAGCAAATGTATTTCATTGATAATTCTTCAAATGTCTATTACAACCACTAATATCAGAGCCATTCTATAGGGCCCACTTGACATCATTACATTGAATGAAAGTAAAGACTAATTAAGACTCTAACATAATACTAATGCGCCAGGGTACTCTTGATTCACTCCTAGTCATTCCCATCCTCATGTGTGTAGGTATCTTCTTCAGTTTCACCTGAGAACACATATCAAGTAACGCAGGGTGAGCGATAACACCCAGTATGACTTAAATCTCATGATCAGACATGTTTTAAATGATTAATGTATTAAAGAGCAGAATAACTAATGATAGAGAGCGAGAGTCAAGTATTGTCAAGCAAGTGATAGCACGATAACATGATTCATATAGCACATGTATCAAGTATAGCACAAAGAGCATGATGGCCATAGCATAAATAGCACAATATAGTTCACGATAGCACAACGAGTCGAGTATAGCATAGCACTTTGATTGTCATTTAGATAGTCGAGATAGATAGCACTTGAGTGTAATGCCAAACACTCTGGTCAATTAACTCCCGCGGGCACTAGCACTTTTGGGCGCACCTCCAGGACCAGACCGGGCCCAAGCATTAGTCATATTGTTTATCTTTAGACAATCAGTCAAATGGTACCAAAATAGATGAGAGAAATTGATGAATAGACGAAAGTGTAGAGAATGTGAATAGATGAGCGAATAGAGTACATATGAGATCTAGGGTCAACACGCATGAAACAACGTTAAATAGGCGATAGTAACGGTTGCACAACACGCATGATTTGGTGCTGGCAGTCAGGTAGAATTCACTAACCAACAAATGGCCATGCTACGCACATAGTCCAGAGGTCCGGCGTGATCTCATGATAAGAGAGAGAGAGAGAGCATTCTATAAAGCCGTTTGGATCTTACTGATCCCTAAGGGTATCATCGGTATTGAGGGTACAACCAGCTCGTCGACTATGTGGGAATCCATGGATAGAGGAGACTTACGGAGGCCTTAAACAAGGATTCACTAGTCCGGCAAAAGGAATATCCGACAGAGAGTTTGTCCAAGTCAAGAGAAAGTGTATATAGAAACAAAGTGTTCGACGTTCGATAGGAATTCTAGAACAGTGGAGCGTCGGTAACGGTATTCCAAACATCGAGAGAAACGAAGACAAGTCCATTAAAAATAAGGCAATTTAAATACATTATTGAAGTGAATTACCAGATATAATATGAGATATTTCATGCCCAGTCAAGTCATAATGGATGGTTACAAGTATGTGCATGTGATAAAGAGAATCGTAGATATGAAAAGATCATGTGCATGACTTTTAATTAACTATTTCACATCCATGTTCATACATCTTCTTTTACTGCGTTTGAGATAGTTAATAGGAGGTATATTCATTAAAGATGATAATAATGACACACAGAACGGAGAGAAATCCCACATTTTTTTGGCGATGATGCTCTTCCATTAATATATATGTCGTAGCATCCACTTTCCAAAAAAAATGTTGCACAGAAAAGAGGGAAAATTTCATTAAAATAAAGATACACAGAAAGGAGAGAAATCCCACAATTTTTGGAGATAATGATTCTTTTTTTCAAATATCTGCTACAGAAACCCGTGACATTTACTTTCCTAAAAAGACTAATCTTTTGAACTCTAGGCCTCCTACTTTTCAAAATGCCAAGTCTTTTCCTATTTCACAAAAATATTTAAAAATTACATAGAAATCCCTAACAATGTAGATCCCCTAAAACATACTAGATGGACCTCCAACAATTAAAAATTACACTCAACACAGAGAATGACTTGAATATACATCCTTTCTTTCCAAAAAATCCCTAATCCATGAAAATCATCTCTAACTCCAAATGGCCATGCTCTTGTTGAAGCCTAAAGCTTCTCTGAGATTATCCCTTAGGTGAAAGTTGAAACAATCCCAGAACATCCATGCCTTTATCGTTTGATTCTCTTTTTTGGCCATAGTGAAACTTAATGAACTTGTTCGTAATTGTGTCTTTTATAGGCAATCTATTGGTTACAGTGTTTACTTTGTTTAGGCAGCATAAATTGTAATGTGGTTAGCATTGATTCAGTTTGAATTCTCAAGATCAGTCCAAAAAGGGATTTCTCTCTGATCAACTCTCGAATTATTTATCTATTTTGTATTTTACCTTTGAACATTTTTTGTGCTACAATGTAACTTGGAAGTAGAGATAGTTCATTCCTGACTTATCTTCAAGTAGCTATTTAATTGGCAGTTTTTTTTTAAATACCCTCGTAACAGGTTTATTTTCTGAATTCCCTCTTATTTTCATGTTGTTGTTAATAACCTTCTTATATTAATATGATTATGATGTCAAAAAATGCCTTTGCAGTTAACATCTGTTCGAGATGTTGAAAATAATTCACTCTCAACCAGAAGATTAATTTTTTGGAAAAATACTGTTAGAAAATCAAGGTTTTTTGTTGGTTACATTGGTACATTGGTCCAAAGCGAGAGAAGAGGAGACAGGTGAAGAGAGAGGGGTTTATGACTTATGAGAGATTAAGGGTGTTTGGTACTTTTTCCAAATTTCGCTAAAGGTTAACCTCAGTTGAATAAGAAATTTTAACAGAAAACTAATGGATGACTAGGGTAGGGGCATTTTCGCAAACACCGGAATGTAGCAAGGTTATTAGAAATAATATGAAGAGGGGCTATTCTGCAAAGAACTTGTCATGGGGGTATTTTGCAAAAATTCGTAACTTTTCTATAAGAATGGTTTTGTCAACACTTCTAAAAGGCTTTTGATGATTGTTACATATCTAATATCTGTGGAAACAGTGAAATTCTTTACAATTAGGTATGGCTGCATAAGATCTTGTATTATGAAACTCTGTTTTCAAATGTGTTTGGCTGTCATGTAGGATTCTTCTTAATTATTTTCAGTCTTGCATGGTACCAAACATTGTGGATCAGTCTTGGATTATTAGATGCAGGTGCTATACTGGAGAGAGTGCTTTTCCGTTCACTCTGATGTCATTATCCTCTTTTTTCCCTTTGTTTTTCTCTTTTTTTTTTGGCAGGCACCTGGTGGAAATTCTTGGTTGGGTTCCCTGATTGCAACTATTATTGGAAATCTCAGGATATCTATTACCAATGTTCACATTAGATATGAGGACACTGTGAGGTCAGTAAATGTCTAAATGACCTCTGGAGTTTGATGCTTTTATGAGTAAAATTTTCTGTTCTTGTTTTTCATCTTGCATATATTTTAACTTCTTGTTTGTTTATAGCAATCCAGGACATTCTTTTTCTTCTGGATTAACTTTATCAAAGTTGGCTGCTGTAACTGTGGATGAAGAGGGCAATGAGACATTTGATACTAGTGGAGCATTGGATAAGCTCCGGAAGGTTGGGTCATTATAAACTATATCATTGCGTTTATGCTTTTTTGCTGTATTTTTTTGCTTGATGGAGTAGATTTAAGAATGGATTCTTGATTTCTTGCCAAAATGAATGCCATCTGTGTTATTTGCTTTGTGGAAGCTTTGAAAATACATGTGGCAGGGGTTGTTTTCCTGAATACAGAACTTTGTAGGGATTACAATGAAAAAAATCTACCTCCTTAATGGATCAGAGCAGGAGACTTTAGACTACTTGCTTATTCAGTGTGGTATGGTGGTTCTGGCTTGAAAATGTAAATTAGCTCATTGCACAAGGGAGCAAGTATTGTAGGGAAAAGAATATTTGGTGGTTATTATTCTATGCATGTCAGCTATGTGAAGAGAGGAGCATTGAGTGTCCAGGAAGGAGTCTCAGCATTGCTTACCTTCTCCACTTTAAATAATGACCCCTCAAACCACAATAGACCCCCAGCTGTTCAGAAAATAGAATGGGTTATCTACATAGCAGTTTTACTCTGGGACATTTGGAAATATCGAAATGTGAGATGATTCAAGGGGATTACGGTGCAGCATTTGATATCCTCATGAGGGCAGTCGAATGGGTGGAGGACTTGTCTAAGGCTGCAAATCTTCACCAGTGGGAACATGGACTGCTTTTCGGCCTGCAGAGATGCTGTTGCCTTTTCTTTGATTGCTGTTGCTTTCCTCTCCTTGCTTGTTTCTCTCTTTTGAGACCTTAGTCCTACCTTGTTCTTTCTCTTTGTTTTGCTCTTATCCTTGGACCTCTCCCTACTATCTCAGTAGGTTTGTTTAGTTTTGTTCTTTTTTCCCCTTTTCTGAGTCCTATGTCTTGTAATTTATGAGTTTTCTTTTTAATGGAATGTGACCTTTCAGTTGCCTTAACTCCTAAAATTACAAAAAAAGAGAAAAACTCTTGTCAAATCGCCCACAATCTTGGATAATTCCCTTTTCCCTGTCTGAACCTGCCATGATTGACTACTTTGGTAAGATGTAATTCATGTCTTGCAGAATTTTCTTAGCTTAACTGCCGTGCACCTTTTTCCCTGTTTCAAACCACTCACCATCAATTGCCATGCGTGCTTCTTTCTTCTATAAGTTCTATTCCCTGTTATTGGAACCTGCAGTGAGTTGCTTCTAACATCTGAGTTATCTGGACTGTCAACTTGTCAAGTGTGATGCTTGTGTTGAAGTTCAAATGTCCGTCACCTGTTCATCTAGTACAAGTAGCAGCTATGGTACATTACTTCTCATGCATTTGGTAGAGTGATAGACAAGAAGTATAGCGAAAACGGACTCTTTGCTGTGGCCTTCTCATGCTATAAAAATCACATATAGCTTCCATTAACCATGATGGAGATATGGATTGGATTCATTGGAACACTTGGAATTTCATGCTATGAACTGCTTATCAAGGCTTTTCTCCTGATTTTCTCAATACCAGGCCATTACATAACACATTGGCATGATAACCTTCTCTGAGGATCTTACTGAAGATTCTGTACATCTTTTTCAGCAAGCTGAATCCTGTGACTTAAGGATTATGCACATGTAAGTCGGTCTAGTGGAAATGGGAATCACAATATTGGAATTATCGTATCATCTCCATCTTGCTCTTGAATCACATCCTGGCATCCTTGTAAAAGATGGATGGGATTTTTACATGTTTAAAAATTGCTCTTTCCTGACATGGGTGCTTGAAATTATTTTGACAAATTGGCTGATGATAAGGTTTTGTTATTAGGTCTGCGCCTGTATTTGTTTTATGTTGTAAGTTATCTTGCAGAAATTTATAATTACCACTAAGAAACTAGCTTTTTATCATGCATCCTGATGGCCCTCCCATGGTGTTGCTGCAGCCTGTATTCTTATGATTTGTTCCAGTAATATACTAATGATCTCTGTTTTTTCTAATAAAATTGGCTGAATAATCCATTTAAAAAAACTCTTCACATTCTTATTTGAGCTTTGTAGGACTTGTGTCATGTGGTTTCTGATGACATAGTCTTGTCTGACTTCATTCTATGTCAAACATGGATTGTTGTCCTTCTAGTCTTTGCAACTACACAGGCTAGCTGTTTATCATGACTCTGATGGCGCTCCGTGGAAACTTCATAAGAGATGGGAAGATCTGAACCCTGGTGAATGGACTGAGGTTTACTCCTGGGCAATTTTTTATAGTGTTTCTTCTGTCATTTTGTTAGTTGAGAGTCCAGGGACAGGAACTTTCCCACACACCTCATTCACCTGAACTGTTTTGGACATTTCAGATCTTTGCAGATGGAATTGATGAGAGCCATGGAGGAGTTTCTATCTGGGCCTCAGAACGCAAATATCTTGTCTCCCCTATTAATGGAACACTTAAGTATCATCGAATAGGAAAGCAAGAAAGAAATGATTTTGGGGTTCCTTTAGAGAAAGCTTCACTTGTTCTCAGTGATGTGTCTTTAACAGTATCAGAGGTTTAAAGATGCCTCTTCAACCATATATCTTCTCTTTATTAGAGGAGCTCATATTTTGGCTGAAACTGACTCAACTTTCAATTATCAGGCACAATATTATGATGGTATTAAACTATTGGAGACCTTTTCGCAGTATAAGACACGTATTGAAGTTTCCCACTTACGACCTGTGGTGTCAGTGTTTGATGACCCCCACATTTGGTGGCGCTATCTTGCCCAGGCTAGTCTGCAGCAAAAAAAGATGTGGTACCTGTTCTTAACCTTTTACATTCTTTTACCACCGTGCATTTTCCATCATCAATAGCTATATCTATTATGCCCATGCTGCTGTTGCTAGATTTTCAAGTTTCAGTATCGTTTAAATGACCACTTTCAGCATAAGAAATACAATTCCTAGAATTGTCTAACTGATTCCGCTTTCAGTTTCATCTGAAACTGAAACTGAAATTTTTTTTTTGAAATGTGGATGGTACCACAAACTCACAAAGTATATTGAAATAAGAAGAATGTACAAGAGTAGAGGCAAAGCAACAAAAAGACCTCCAAACAAACGTCCTCTCTCCAGTTCAAACAACCCAAAATAAACAACCTCATCTCCCCATGAAAAAATGGACTCTGAAACTGAAATGAATTGGATCTTGGTTTTGATAAGATCCGAGTACAATGCCAATCAGCTGCATGGATGGCGGGATCGGATTGGGGTGCTAGATCGGATCCGAGTTGGATTGGATTGAGGAATCCGGCCGATTCTCAGGGAATCTGGCCGATCCAGATCGAACAGATTAAAAAAATTAACAAAAAATGTGGAAAATCATAAAAAATAACAGAAAAAAATCAGAAAAAAATCACAACTTTGTTGAAAAACACACACAAAATTCATTGAATATAAACATAATGAAATTTAAATCTTATCATGTACATCTATCAGAAAGATCAATAAAGATGATTAAGATACTAATGATTATGTTCATACATTGAATAAAAAAGATATATCTAGAAGTTTATAACATGAAACAAATAAAAATACCTTGCCAATTTTACATTTCGAAACCTTCATCCTTTGGCTCATGAGATTGAGCAGGTGGCCCATAGTCTAATTTCACATATTGGGTATATCCATAGCCAAACAAGGAATTGACGAGATCTTGAAATCCTCTTTGCATGCCTCGAGGTGTTGTTGCTTGTTGGCTTGAACTTTCTCCTGATTGTCATAGAGTGGAGAAACTACCATACACAATAGTCTGAATATGCCCAGAGTACTCTGTCCCAGTATTGGTACTGATATCTGAATATGGCAATTTAGGGGGACTAAAAATGGGTGGATAAGAAAGCCAATATCCCCAATCATGCCCTGCTTGCCTTTGTTGGCCTTCATTTCCCCCATGTTGTTCTTGTGCTTCTCCTTGGCTTCCTTCTTGTTGATAGGGTGGTACTGAATAATTTTCATATCCTGAAAGGATACCCTCAAGCCCATAATCTTCTGCGGCTCCACCACCGCCGCCGCCATCATCAGGTGATTGAGTGGAGTCATCACTCTGAACTGGTGTTCGTTTCGTAAGCAGCTTTCTTCTACAATGATAATGCTTTTACTCTACCTTATATGATCTCGCCAAGTGAGGTGGTAGGGGTGGAGCCTCAAAAAATGGCTCCCCAACATGTGGAAGTGTGTTCTCATGTGTCTCCTCTAGAGACTCTTTTGGGCGTTTTTGTGATTTTCTTCTTGGTTCCTCTATTCTTCTTTCTTTGTGGGACTTTGTTTTTTTCTTGTCTTTGTCTTTCTTTCTTTTTGGGTCCAAATGAGTGGCAGATCTTCTTAATTTTGGGTGAGATGAAGAAAGTCTAGTAGCCTCTTGAACTGTGGCAGATCTTCTTAATTCTGTCCTCTGGCCTCTCTCAGGAAGAGACACAGGTGCAGGTGGTTCTTGAAAATCTACATCCCCTACGCATGCCCAAATCAGTTGATCATGGGTGTCAAATTTAGGTATATCTCTCTTAGCTCTCATGTCCACCCAAGCATGTAATGCGTATTCTTCATATAATAATTCATCCACATCTATCTCAGGAACTACTTCCTCAACTGTTCTGCCAGCCAGTTGCATGAACCTCTTTCTTTCTAGTTTCTGCCTTTCTTCTTTTTGCTTCACCCTTAAGTGCATATTATAATGGCAGTAGACCAACTTATCTAGCCTTTCCACACCCAGCCTATTGCGAATTTTCGTGTGAATGAGGCTGAATGTACTCCAATTTCTTTCACATTGGCTAGAAGAAGTGGTTTGACTTAGCACTCTCACTGCAATCTGTGCTAAAGGGTTCGTGCCAGCTTTCTTGTAATTTGCTTGAATCTGCCATTCAACTGTTGCAATAAAACAAGTCAACATTAATCAGTTTATAATGGTTAATCACCCCTGCAGGCGCCAGTGCACGCTACCTCATCTTCTCGCGGGAGAGGGTCACACCTTCGTGTCTGCGCCGTCAACGATTTCGTCAACTGTGTCCGTATGCAACCCGCGGACCCTGTTCTGGTGCACTATTTCAATAAAGGGTGGCACACTTGTGATCCATACTTCGTCACCTTCAACATGAGTATCGCATTTGAGGTCGAGTTGCTCGAATATTTACAGATTACGGTGACACTTACGAGAAGCTCTTGGGGTAATTTTGTTTCTCAATCCATTGTTGATTCTTTGTCCGATTCAGATTATATTAAATTTTCTGGGGATCAAGTATATATACCATTCTTTCATCGCTTCAAATGCACCAAGACGTCGAAATCCTACCGATATTATGATGATGCTTGGTGTACAATTATACCCAATGGATCAGGAATATCTTTGGGTCGAGTCTGGATGGATGAGCGTCGAGTTGTGATTGATCACCAAACAAGATTTTGTCTTATACATCTAGAGGGTTACAACAAGCCTTTTCGAGTGTATGATTCATATTATATGGTACTGCAAAAGCTTATAAAGACATGCTCGGTATTTTCAGCTATAACAGAAGCATCATTAGCTTTTAGATGGGATCATAGATTGATTGCAGCGGCTGGATTTGATTTGTTTGAGGACACATTGTTCGATGAGGATCCGCTACTCATAGTTGATGTGTGGGATCAGACATTGTTTGTGCGATCCGGGTTGGGTCGTATATCTTCTGATATATTTGCAGCTCCTCTATCTGTACTTACTCCAGTTGATGGGCCTACTCTAGCTGATGTACTACCAATTTATCAGACTATTGATGTGATCGAGTGGAAGCAACCCTTAGTTGATATGATGTGGCTGACATTATGTGATTCGTCTATAGTGCACCAATTTGAGGTCCTTGATATGAGTGTTTGCGTGGAGTTCTATATGTGCACTCTGGTGTTCGTTTTCCTCCTACTTCAACACTTCAAAATTCGAGGATGGATTTTTTCGAAGAGGGGGAGAATAATGCGGAAGTGGGACTACGGACAACGTAAATTCGGCGATAACGACATCTTTATGGCTTGGCGAAGAGTTCACACATTATTGATGTATTTACTTTAGTTATTTGAGTATTTGATTGTAAGAATAAGGCCCAAATGAGGCCCAATAGTGCATTTCCTATTTTCTGGTCATTTTCGGGTGCGAATTTTGCCCCATTTTTAGGTCTAAGGGTATTTTAGTCAAAAAGGAATCAAAGTAGGGTTAGGGTTAGTCTAACTCTTATAAATAATCTTGTAGTCTCTCTTTTGAAGGCAATGAATGAATGAATACAGAAATTGAAACCCTTGAGCGATGTAGCTCCTCCTTTCTCCGGTGGATTCCGGTTTTCTCTCTTCCCTCCCCGGTGGATTTCGGCTTCTCTTCCTCCTTCTTCACCTTCTCTTTGCTGTCCCGCATCACTCCCACTCTTAACGTTCGAGATGGCGTTCACTCTTCTTCTATGTTCATGTTGTCCTCTTTCACCCAACTGTCTCTGGATCTCTGTTTTCAGTAAATTTCCTCCTTGCGTAGGATGTCCTCATATTGTTCCTTAAGAGCATCTCGAGCAACTCTATCTTCCTTACCCAGAAGCCCTGTCTCCTCCATACTTTCCACTTCGTCAATCTACTGCAACATTTTGAGCTTAGCCTCTCCACTCGACAGAGTTCTACCAACCCCCCTCCTCCTCAAAACATGCACAATATGCCTCAATCTCCTGACCAGGGTGCCCATAGTTGAAGGTCTTGCCTCCACAGCAAGCCAAGCCTTGACACCGCATCCATAAAGTCTGTCTCCCGCATTCAGAATTGCTCCATCTTGAAATTATTCCTCCTATCCTGCATCCGAGAAGTCTTCAAGAGGATGGGCTTGTGATTCAACACCACTCTAGGCATGGATGATGCCTAGGCATGTGATGTCCTCTCAATCACAGTAACCAGAAATCTGTCCAACCTAGAGTTAGTAGCCTTTGCTCTTAATGTTAGATCAAGTAAAGAAACCTCCAACCATGCCGATGTCCACTAAGGCCCTTCCTGGATAAAATTTGAGAAGTCCTCCATGCACCCATCTGCAAAAGAACTGCCAGTCCTCTCCAATGGGTGCGCCACTGCATTAAAATCACCACGCAAGCACCACGGCCTCCTAGAAGACTGATGAAGCTACAATAGGTCCCTATGGCTGTCTTTTATCCTTTCTAGATTGGGGGCCATAGACCTCGATAAAGTTCCAAGAGAAACCATCTTTCACCTTCTTGAAATGCATTGAGACTGCCCACCTACTAACCATCCTGCCACACAACACCTCCTCCGCCTCAAATGGGTTCCACAAGAGAAAAACACCCCTGAATTCCCCACAGTTGCAGAGACAACCCTTTTAGTCAGCCTGGTGCCCCCAATCTCCCTTATAATAGCACTCCCACCCATGGAAGGCAGGATTGAAATCGGATCGGGATCGCTAAGGTCCTATCCGATCTGGATAGGGATCGGATTGGGAGATCCGACAGATCCAAGGGAAGGATCGGCCATACTAAAAAAAGATTTTTTTCTTGATAATTTGAGGAAAATTCAGAAAAAGTCAGAAAAATCTGATAAGTTGAAAGAACTAACATTTGCATTAAAAATTAATCATACATGCATTCATAGTATCTGAAACATGAAATTAAAGACTTTGTGTATTATTAGTTATTACTACTATAAGAACACAAGAAAAACATAAAATATTAAAGATTTTGTGTATTATTTACCTGAATATCAGGTAAGTAAATGTTAGAATTTGTAGTTTTATTTACTTAAGATATTATATGTAAATAAGAAAGTATCCCTATTTGAATCCAATAAAAATTTCAGAAAAATCATCTCTTACCAATAAAAAGTCAACTCTCTCATCTAAGAAGAAAATCACTACTTTGGTGATTCCATCAAAATGACGACTTTCTAATCCCTCATATTTTGACCTATCTAAAAATTTTATAATTCAAATAATCTCAATAAAATATTAAAACTCCAAATTCCGATGAAAAAAGTCAAACGTATATATGACTTCTCCATGGGAGCTACTCACCTACTGACAGTCCTACTTACTGGGATTTAGTTGCTGTCAATTGGAGAGTTGCTCCCTTGGAGAAGTCATATGCATGTTTGAATTTTTTTACCGGACTCTGGATTTTTAGTATTCTATTAGGTTTATTTGAATTATAAAATTTTTAGATATACCAAATTATAAGAGATTAGAAAGTCGCTATTTTGATAGAATCATCAAAATCACAATTTTCTACTTGGATAAGAGAGTTGACTTTTTATTGGTAAGAGATATAATTTTTATTGGATTCAAATGGGGGTACTTTCTTATTTACATGTAATATCTTAAATAAATGAAACTACAAATTTTAACATTTACTTAAATGATATTCAGAAAAATAAGTAAGGGAATCGGCCTGGATCAGTCTGGAATCGGCCTGGATCGAACTGGAATCGGCCGACCCAGCCCGATTCTAGTTGACTCCGGCCGATCCAGCTAAAAGTTACGCCGATTCAGGGACTTTCCCCTGGAGTCGGATCCCCATGGTGTGATCCGATCCTGGATTGGCCGATTCCACCGATTTCGCCTTTCATGCTCCTACCCCATCCCATTTTGTCACCATCTTCGCCTTTAATGTAATCCCCCTCTTGTCCCCCTCATCTACCACTCCTTCACCATCTCTCTATAAAAGTCTCACCTGCCCGGATCCTTGCACTCCATCTCTTATAGATTTTAGAGAATGCCCCTTCAGATCTTTATTTGCTGTCATGGCAGAGGTGCCCACCATTGCTGCCATCGCCCTAGCCTGTTTTGTGCACAAAGCCTCCACTTCCTTGAGAAGACACTTAACAGCCTCCGCCCGCAGTGAAGACTTCCTTGGTCCATCACAGTCATCCTGTAGTAGCAAATCCTGACCACCTGTCCCCTGGCTGCTATTGACAGTCAGAGCTTTGTCACCTGCATCAAGTTGATGTAGTATAACAAGGGGCGATTGGCCCTGCACCTCCACAACATCTGGAGAAGGCCCGGCCAAATCGACCGCTGAAGCCAAAGATGGTGACTTCTTTGCCAACAGGACCAAAGGCAGGGGAGACTGTTCAAGGCCCCCTGTAGATCATAATGTGGCTCACTAACTGGGCCTCCGGAATCCCTGGGAGTCTTCTCCCCGGAAACCACCACCATCAGTGGTCCAGTTGACTGCAACAGCCAAAAATCACCACTGTAGAGATACTCCGTGCTAGCTCTGAGGATTTCCCATGCCGGACCTTCCCTTTCTGAGCCAATCGGAGCGACCTTCACCACTGCCGGAGGGCGACAGGGCCTCGAGACTGGTTGCGCCACCGTCGGACTGCAGCACAGGCTGGTTTGCTGGGTGGGATCATTGTTTGAGCGGAGAAGAAGAGGCTTGTCAGGCCCCATCGACCTGATACGTGACTCTGATTGGATACCGGGTAAGTCATCGGGTCCTGTCCTGCACCCCATCGACGGACTCCTCTCGACCGGTCCAGGCAGTTCCCGGTTCACCGGGGCCGTGTCTTCGAGCCCTTCAGACGGCCCATTAACGACTGGACTGTCGGATCCAAACCATCTAATGGGGTCCGTGGGCCTGGACGATTCCAATTTGATTCGCCGCACAACCTTCATCTTCAACCTCCAGACTCTGCATCGGGTGCCCTAACGACGCCGGTGGCTCCTCCTTGAGGACCTGACAGCAGATGACCAGCCGCTTACCGTCAAAAACTACGATGAATGTCGCCAGCAGATCCACTGGACAGTGCACCAGGACGGAAGCGTGGACCTTTAGCCTTGTCCCCGTCATCGCGAAGTCTAAAGACCCCTGCACCAGACTCCCAAAGTGGCGAACCAGGAGCCGAACACCTTCGTTGTCGCAGATGGGTAACCCTTCTAGGGATACCCTAAAACGTCTCTCTGGCAGAGGTGGGAAAGTTCCCAACTTCATTGACCACCAGTGGATGCCTATGAAAGCCCCCTCCACCGCGATCAAATCCGCTTCCACTGCCTTATCCACCCCCTCTTCGCAGCTGCCCACAGCTAAGAACAGCTTCTAGGCCACCCTCACCACCTCCCAACCTGCTCCTGTAAGGTCCTCTAGTCCCATTTGATCCCTCCATCTGCTGCATTGCTGGCCAATAGAGACAGGGACAATGATTTCCTCCCCCAATTCCTATGGCATTGGACATACTCCTCTGGGAGGTCTCCTACCTCGATCACCTTGTTGCTGCTCCAGGCCACCACAGAAGGTCTCGTTGCTCCCCTAACAACATCAGCAAAGCTTCTAGGTTCTCTGCTCCCTGACGCCGGCCCCCTGGGTAGTCCGCCTTGCCTAAAGGCCTGAGCCTTCACCCCGCGACTCACCTCCTGCTTGTTGCTATTTACCTCAGATCTCTGGCGATTGGCGAATGACCGGGCATCATCTCCGGATGTGTCCTCTTCTCCCACACCCGAAGCAGGTCTGGATGAGGGAGGGATTCGCACCACGACTGCCCCTAGGAACTTCCTCCGGCGCAGCTCTCATTGAAGGAACCCAAGTGGCCCATCCTCCTCCGCAACCCCCCCCACCCCAAGGGATACTGTTCAGCCAAGACAGCCGGGCAGAACTCCAGCGCATCTCTCTCTAGAAAATCTAGAGAGAGAATGACATTAAATTTCATTCATCTGTGGATGATTGGATGATGTGGTTCTTTTCCTTTTTCATTTGAGAGGAGTGTCTCCTCTACACCTTTGTTTTATCACCTCTACTTAACAGTAGAATGGGTGGCACAATCCACTTTATTTTTTAAAAAGCATAAATTTGGTAAATTACGATTATGCACATCTCTTCTCTTTCTCTCTCTCTCTATATATATATGTATATACACACACATATATTTTGTGCATGTGTATGCTTGTTGCCAACTTGCCACAGCTTGATGGTTGGACAGGAGACACCTGTACATTATTACCCATAGTCCATAGTTGTTCTCATAATTAGTTTCTCTTGGGTGGTATAAAAAGTTTCCTATCAAAAAGTATAGAGTCAGCTTTTTATTTCTTTGACTAACTTGGAATGTATATCCTTGGATGTTCTACGGACTTAAATCCAAAATGATCTTTACTCGGACCTCTGCTTGTTTTTGTCTTGAATTCTTGCTTGGTCTTCACTGTTTTGGCTGAAACTGAGTAATATAAATGATCCAAAACCCCAAAAGTCTTGTGAATTGAAGATAGTATATATATTTTCCTTTATAACATCTAATGTTGTCTCGCTCAGCTATCGGTATAGTATATATTTTTTCTTTATAATATCTGATGAATGTTGTCTCACTCAGCTATCGGTTCTCATGGGAGAGAATAAGGCACCTCTGTCAACTTCGCCGAAAGTATGTTCAACTATATGCAAGTTCCCTGCAGCGTATGACACTTGATGTTTCTGAAATTAGGCAAATCGAGAAGAACCTTGATTCAAAAGTAATACTTCTGTGGAGGTGCTGTCAAATTGCCTTGGTCTCTTTTCTAGATAAATAAACTCCTTTATTCTATTAAGCGTGCCTTTATCATTTCTGTTTTTTTTTTAAAATTCAGATTACTTGCTCACGCGAAGGTTGAATCAGTAAGGTCAAAGGAAGCAGCTCAGCAGAAGACTAATCTAAAGAGCAGCTGGTGGTCTCTTCGATGGTACATAAGCATCTAATTATCTGTTTGATTAGTGTCAGGAATTTGTATCCCATTGTCTTGCTTGCTGCTTTGTTTCCTTTGAGAATGTCCTTGTATCCATCACATCTAATTTATTTTTATCTTATACACAGGCTTAGTTCCTCTGAAGATGCTTCAATTGCCAATAATTCAGTGGGCAAGAAGCTGGTTGATGATGAAAGGTTATCTAAAGAAGAATGGGAATCATTAAATAAGTTATTAAGCTACCACTTGGATGAGGATGCAACATCCTTTCCCGGAAAAGATATGCAAACAGTGATGCAGTTCTTAGTTGATGTGTCGATTGGTCAGGCTGCTGCTCGGATTATCAGTATCAATCAGACTGAAATACTTTGCGGTAGATTCGAACAACTTCAGGTCACTGCTAAACTATATTACAAAAGTGTGCAGTGTGATCTGTCTTTGAGATTTTATGGTTTATCTGCGCCTGAAGGAGCTCTAGCGGAGGTTGGTTTTGTTCGTTGGTCACTGGTATTTCTTGCTTATGTTTCATTGATCGATTTTTTACCTAACGTTAAAGTTTCTACAGAGTGTCAGCAATGAGAGAAAGACAAATGCTTTAGCTGCTACATTTGTTCATTCACCAGCTTCAGAAAATGTAGATTGGCGGCTTTCAGCAACAATAGCTCCCTGCCATGTTACGGTATTCTTTTAGCATTTTCTACTTTGGTGGATGATGGCATATCTCCTTGGGAAAAATTTGAAGTCTTTTTATGCATTTACTTTTGGATATGGGTTCTTGTGTAGAATGTTTGAAGGCAAGGGTTAGGCGTGGTCTGAGATGACTATATTTTATGTTTCATCTTTGACTAGATCTGGATCAAACTAATTGGTGGTTTTCTAGGTATAGCTCTACCCACTACAATTTTTGTCAGGTTTACTAAATTCACCTGGCCTCCACATCTAAAACCTGTTTTTACTGGTTTATGAACCATGTGGGTATGGTTTAGATAGGTTCTTAGATAAAGCTAGAGAAGCAGGTCCTGAGATTTGTTTAATCATTTTTTACCATTTGATCATAGAAAATCATCTTTTCATGATTTCTAGGTGTTGATGGAAAGTTATGAACGCTTTTTAGAGTTTTTAAAGAGGAGTAATGCTGTTAGCCCAGCTGTAGCATTGGAGACTGCCACCGCTTTACAGGTATATGCTGTGAATATATTCTAATGTCCTTTATGGAAATTGAGTTTTGGACAATTTGAGGTGGATGATAATGTAATTTATCTGCATAGAGGATTGTGCTACACTTATTTTACTCAATTAAGTTGATGATGTCATAACTTTCTATGAATTGGTTGTAAAACATAGAAGCAGAATCATAGACATCTAATATCCCACAAAGAATGGCTGTACAGTTCTAAAAATTCTTTGTGCACTAATTTAAGTGAAGAATATTTCCGTCTTTTGGCTGGGTAAATTAGCAGTGACTTTCTAGTTTAGACCAGAATATTGCATCTAGTAATCAACTATTTTGAATTTGTTAGACTTCAGAGTAGTTACACATTGTCAGAGTTTTCTCTTACTCTTTTACTTTGTTAGGGTCCTGACCCATTCATACCTTTTCTTTATTAATGAAATGTGGCCTTCTGGTTGGCTCAGAGAAAATCTGAATTTTTGGCTCTTTCATATCCTTTAATAAATAATAATCTTGCCTCTTTCCCTTGCTCAAGCCAGGTGACTTCTGAGGGTTGCTTCTGGTAATATGTTCTTATCTAAGAATCATGAACTTTTTTACTCATCAACTGGTCACGTAGGACTTCTGAGAGACCCTCCTGTGTGTGAAGTTAGCTTTACTCCATTCTCCAGTGTATGGTTTTTTTTCATTTGTACCTAACCAACAGAAATTTTTGGGATAGGACGATGATGAGGATGATTTTTTGTTGTTATCATTGTTCTGCCTAGGTGTTTACTACTACTTTTTTATGAATAAGCACCAGTTTGGAATTGGGTTAAGTGACTGAAACTCTTTTTCATTTTTCCCTCAAAGAGTGCCATGGCCTTTCCAAATGGTGAGAAGAGTTATGCAGTTCAATCCTTGAATATTTTCTTTATTTCCTTGCTTTTAAGACCATATGCCAATGATCTTTGCTGGTCCCTTTTAATGCAATTACATTCAGTTTCAGCAGAGTTAGCAAGCAGTTATTTGTGCATCATGGAGATTACTTCTTGTGCTTTCCCCTGTAGCATATGTGAAATTTCAGGTTACTACATCTATTTAGACTTTCGAGTAATTGGTTGCATCTTGGAGGATATTAACTTCGTTGCTTGTGCCTAAAATTGAACCTATGGAGACTATATGTTGTTTTTAATAAACTATCAGTGTCGCAACTGTCTGATAGTACAAGATTTTGTTTTTGTATATTGTTGATGATAGCTCAATCCTTGTTTAGTATTTAATGGGTTATTTGTTATACATGACCTTGGTGTTGCTCTTTCACAAGGGGTGCCTATGGGTTAGCTGTTTTGTATATGAGTGGACTTCTTTTTTTGGCGATTGTTCTTCTCTTTTGAAACTGGCAGATCTTTTCCTGACTTAAACCAGAAATAATACTGACAAGGCAATCTGTCTGCCTTTCCTGTTTGATGGTTGTGTATTGAGGACAGATGAAGATCGAGCAGGTGACTCGTAGAGCTCAAGAGCAGCTTCAAATGGTACTGGAAGAAAAGAATAGGTCTGATTTATTGATCAATGACTATTGATTTTGTGATTCTTGTTGGGACTTTTGCATATAAGCTATTGTTAGAATTACAATTACAAACCTATGACTGTTTCATATGTATTTGCACACATATCATTAAAGATGCAAATGGTGTGCAAAACAACAATTTATGTGAAAAATGAGGACTCATAGGTGCACAATGAAAACCTGTTCTGTGGTCTTTTGTTACATTATTAACATTCTTAGTAATATGTGTGCAACTACACATATGGAACTGATAGATCTGCAAATTCCAATTGACAGTGGTTTACATGCCAACAACCATTTCATGAATTCTTCTCATCAATCTGTGTATGTTGCACATGCGACATGCAGGCATGCACACACTGTTTACTTTTATTTGTTGTTTACTTTTATTTGTTGAAAGTCATATTGAATATTTCGGATCTCTTATCTTTATGTGGAAGATGTTGGAGATTTGTTCTGGTATGAAAATAAACTTTGACAAGAGCACAATGATTGGAATTCATGTTGAAGATAAAGGAATGCATACATAGTGAAACCTGATGGGACGTAAAGTTGATACTTCCAATTTATCTACTTGGGAATGGGGGATTGTGCATTACAAATTTGAACAGTATGAATTTAGCTTTGCTTGGAAGGTGATTGTGGGAGTTAATTTCAAGAGATAATGCTCTGTGGAAGCGAAGAAACATTATCGCAGCCCATGCAAGCCTTATTTGCAGATCAGATTAGTCTTATGTGAGTCCTATTTGCAAGAATATTATAAATGCTGGTGCTTCTGTGAGCAGTGTTGTTAAGTTCGAGGTTGGCAATGAGGAGCAGACATTTTTTTCTGGCATCACATATGGCTTGGAGAGGCCTGTCGCCCTGTCGGGTCATCTTTCAAAAAGATGGGTGGCCGTGAGAACTGAGAACCGTTGAAAGAAACATTCCCAATGACCTTATCTTTGGTTGTAGTTCAATTCAAGACATTCAAATATTGCTATTTTATTGATGCATCTATTGTACGGTGCAAAATTGTCTTTTGAAGAAGCTTAAGAGAAGATGAGGAATCAGAATACTTGTCAATCATGCAGATGCTTACAGAGATATTCAGTCCTCAGTAGACATGATGGCGTTGTATGGACAGGAAACAAAGGCATCTTTCTCTCTACACACGTTTATACAAGGAATCATGCCAAGATACAGACAGTACAAATATGGACAGTTAAAAGTTATAGCACAGTCTGAGCTTTTATATTGCTAAGCTTCCAAAATAGGCTAGTTGCAAAGGTGTACAGGAGTAAGTGGTCTGCTGCAAATGATACTACTGTTTTCTGTGGATAGCCACTATGATGATGTTGTTCATCCAATTCATAGACTGCAATTTCAGCAGAGAAATATGAGCAGTATTTGGAAAGATGATCAACATTCAGTGTGCATTCTGCACATTTGATGAAATGTGGAGGAAAATTTGAGCAGTCAGCATTCAGATGGGAAAGTGCAATTGGTTCCACATTCTTGACATTCTCCCCCAAGCCATCTGTTGGTGTAACACCCTGAAAAATTTTAATTGTTGAAAAACATGAATAAGGTAATTATTAGACTTGATTATTATTATTATTTTGAAATAATTAAACATCTGGGATTAGTTAGTATTAATAAACATTACCCAGTGTCGTACTCCGAGGTGCGCGCTCCGACAGGGCGGCACCAAAAACGGTAACAAAAATAAAATCTGAGAACACCATAATTTCCAGAAAAATGTGGTGATATCAGAAATATAAATATTCGGAATTGTTGACGTACGGATTTCGAGATTGAGCCGACGCAACTATTTCCGGGCGATTTTTCACCCCGTGTAAAATAAATTCTAAAAATTAAACTAAATCACCATAATTTGTAAAACCTTTCCATTAGCCCATGGTTGAAATTTTAACACAAATGAACATTATTTGAATATATTTACATGAAGATTATTGGGTCAGCTGATTTATGGGGTATTTACGGTAAGCATTTCTGTGGATTTTCTTGCTTACGCATGAGGGTTACGTAAGCCATAACCCATGGCCTAAACACCTTACACGTCCCACCATTACGTGTAACCATGAGAAGGGTTGCATGGACCAGGTGGCTTTGGAAGGGTTAAGGGGTTTATACCTTGACACATGCGTGGCTAACGTGCCAAGCATGCGTGAAGGTCGGGAGCTTATAAAAGCTTCCCCTCACCTTCGAGGAAGTTTTCTCTCTTCCACTACTGCTGCACCTGTTAGTAGTCCTGCTATGAGAGTTGTCCTATTCTTGTGAAAGCTGTTGTGGCTGCCGTTGTTGTGCACCCAGAGGAGTTGCTGCTTCCATTAATTTGATTGGGAGTGTTGAGAGTTGTAGCTGTTGGGGCAGCAACATTGCACCTTGGTTTCATCTCTTTTCCAGCTGTTGTGGACCATCGAGGAGAAAGTATCATTCTCCAAGCTCCAAGATCTGGTAGAATTCTCTTCCTTTCTCTCTTATTCTTGTTCCTATAACTCTATCTCCTGTGTAGATGTTCTAGTCTACAAACTTGTGTTTTTGACTCCATCTTCATCAAGACAGGTAGGATTCAACTTCTTTTCATTCTCTTACCTTATCCTTGAATTGGTTATCATGTTACTATTTGACTGTCCATAGCATTTTATGTGTGTCTTATACCACGATGGAAGTCACTGCTGTAGAAATAGAAATTTTTCCAGTGTCATATTGTATCTGGGTTCTAGCTTAACATGGTTAGATTCATCCCTACAATCCTAGATTGCACATCCCTGTTCCCATACATGATTAAACCAGATACTGCAAAATTTTCCAACTCTCTGTTAAGGAGTTGGAGTGTCAGACTGCGATTTCTACATAATTCGACTTATGTAGACAGACTTCAACTCATGACAGATTTCTACATAATTCGACTTATGTAGACAGACTTCTACTTATGATAGATTTCTACATAATTCGACTTATACATTCGACTTATACATTCGACTTATACATCCGACTTATACATCCGACTTATACATTCGACTTATACATCCAACGTATGTAGTCAGACTTCAACTCATGTAGACAGACTTCAACTCATGTAGTCCAACTTCCAGACTTGTGTTTTTCTGTCAGGACTATATTTTTTTTCAGAAGTAGATTACTAAATACCAGTTAGTTATAAATCCCTAAACCTTTGTTCTATGAGAAATTTTGAGTACTTGTGTACCCTCACTTGAATTGTTTACAAGCATGACATCAATTTGTGGATCTTCATCTTCTTGGGTACCAATTATCTTGTCTCTAAGATGGATCATTTCATTTGTCTTCCATAGAGATCATTTAGTTGTCTTCCATACCCTCCTTTAGTTTATTCTTGATCTGTCCAAGTTTAAGTGGTTCTTATGTGACTCCAATCTTCCGAAATTATTGGCTTTGAATCATAACCCTTTGTTACATGTGAAATTTTGAGTACTTGTGTATCCAATTGAGCCATTACAAGAGTGAGTGTGTTATGATGACAAGTTGTGTCTTTAGACTCATTTGAGAAATATGCCTGTGCAAATAGGGCTAGTCGAGTCCTGGGAGGAGCACCCGAATTCGTTTGTGGCCGCGCGGGAACGATGAGGACACATGGATGTTGGCATACATCATTACGTTCTTGATTAGTCATCATATCATACATGTGTGTGTGAATATATATATCTGAATCAGAACTTACGTGTCATCTTGAATTCTTGATCATGCTTCGACATTTCTCTTGTTATGCATGAGTTATTTAGTGGAATCGTTCGTTCATTCTTTTTGATACTCAATGCTAGCAATATCCAAGTTCTTATCTTGAGACTATACATCTGAGCCTTTTTATTTAAAGGGATTGAATTCTACTGGGCTAGTTAGCTCATCAGATCCCACTTTTCCAGGTAATCTACAGCTCTACAAGGCGGGACTTCGGGATTTGTGTGTGGAGAGACCAACCTTGGCGGCATTTTACTCTTGAGATTGTAAATCAGGAATCATGTAATACCTATTGAATGGCAAATAATATATATTTTTTAGTGAGGCCTCCGAGCAAATTTATGCACAATTAGTTTAAGTATTACTCTTGATTTCTCGTGCGTTCACATTCCGGCATTTGTAGATATATTAAATGTCGTGACGTGACAGTTGGAGTATTTGGAAGGAATGTAGTTATGCCATTTCTTCGGAACTAGGTTGTACATTACTGCATTTAGAATGTCTCCTTTTGTGCTTTATATTCTTTCTATCTATGGAGTAGAGTTATTCTTAGGATGTCTATAGATGATTGGAAGAAGGAAATGTCATCTATAGTTCCTTATTTTATGTAATTTTTTTATTTTTTATTTTATTTTTTGTCCCTCTTCTCCTTCATTCTCACTGTATTGTCTGTCTTTATTTATTAATGAAATTGGGGGCTGTTGACACGGGGGAGGGGATATACGCATGTAAATATGTCGGTCGGACGGACACGATGAATGTGGCGTCCTTTTGGTTCATTTTGCTTATTTCATTTTATTTGGTTCATGTATTCATTTCATATGCTTTGGATTTTTTTGTTCATTGGGGTTTGCGGGGCGTGCCAACCTGTCTAGCAGACAGAAAAAGAGTCTGTACGATGCGGAAGAAGAATTTTGGTGTCCGAAGAACGGACGAGTATGGTGTCCGTGAAACGGACGGGTATGGTGTCCGTGAAACGGACGGGTTGTGTCAGCGAACGGACGGGTGCGCCGTTTTTTAATCTGAACCTCTTGAGTCCCATGTCCATTCTCATCAGGCAATTGGGGTAGCATGTGCTGGACCTCCATCTCCATCGACCGAAATCGATGTTACATTTACATCGAGTTAAAACTTTTGGTATTATTTAATACCAATTTCTAACCCGAATACCATTCATAGTAAAGGACGAGAAAAACATACATGCTTTTTTGAAAATCCTGATCATGATATGTTTTTGTTTCTTTTGATTGTTTTGAAATGCTTTTGCTTTAGGCATTCCATTTTTGAAACGACTGTCTTTTTGGGAGTCCAAAGTTTGATTTCTTTTGGAAAGGGGAGCGGGTATATACCTGTGGACCGATTTGAGGTCTTTCTCCTTTTTTTGCGAAAGATTGATTATAGATTTTTATTTGGGAAAACATGGGGATTATCATTATGAACGGACATATGCTTGTGGATTTTGATTCTGAACTTGGGGGTATTATAACCCAGAGCAACACTTCCGTATTAGAAGGATGATTGTACCAATTTTCATATGGGGTTCTTTCACAATGCCATTTTTGAGCAAAGTCCGAGTTTGAGATAGGGTTTCTTTTCTCTTCACTTGTGCGGGTACAATTTCCGGAGAACATATGGATGTATCTCCATGGAAGTCCTTGTCCCATTGTGATTACTGTCCAAAGTCCATTTCCACGGGTATGGTTCTCATGGAGGTGCATATGTGCTCCCATTTAGAGTATCTGAGCGCAGTTCTTGTCTTATCCTCCTTTTTCTTTGGATGTGTGTATATTATCACAATCCCCTTTTTTTTTTTGAATATATGAATATGTCTTGGCGAGTCCCTGCTTAGGCGGGGGTGTCCTTGTAGAAATATTTTCATATTGGTATATGCTTATATCCATGTATTCTCGGAAGAAACTTTACCCGGAGGGATTCTGCCTCAAAGGGATATATGTGTATAAACACAAATTTGCACTTTGTGAATATATTCTCAAACGGTATCTCTATTTGAGCAGAGTATCCGATGGGAAGGTACCCCCGTATGAACGAGATTCCCTTTTGAGAAACATATACGCAACGGGGCATATTTGTGATTATATAGATATGTCCTCGGCAGAGTCTCTATTTGGGCAGAGATTCTACTAAGAAAAACATTTATATAAACATGAAGTTTGTGATTATACGAATATGAACTCGGAGGGAACTTTTGTCCGGGCAGGATTCCCCCTAAGAGACATATGCGTATAGGCACGAATTTATGATTTTATGGATATGTTCTTAGGGGAGTCTCCATTTGGGCAGAGTTTCCCCTAAGGAACATATACATAAGAACATAAATTTGTGAATATACGAATATGTTCTTGGACAGAACCTCCGCTTGGGCAGAGTTTCCCCTAAGAAACATATACATATAACACGAGTTTGTATTTATATGGATATGTCCCCTGAGAAAGATTTTTGCCTGGGCGAGATTCTCCTTAAGGAACATATTTGTACAATTACAAATTTGTAATCTTTATATATGTGTTCCTGGACGGAATCTCCGCTTGGGCAGAGTTTCGTCTTAAGAAACATATATATAAAACACAAATTTGTGAGTATACGAATATGTCCTTGGGCAGAACCTCCGCTTGGGCAGAGTCTCCTCAAGAAAACATATACATATAAGCACAAAATCCACCATCCCAGAGACTTGCTCGATGGGCGGGGAGAACATGGGTATTTAAATACCATGTGTCCATAGAGACTTGCTCGATATGGACGACATTTAAACCCCGGAATATCACCCCACAGAGACTTGCTCGATGTGGGGGATGGGGATTAAGAAGGAATGCCGATGACGATTACGCCGACCGCTCTCCTCTCCGCGCCTGGCCTATTCGGCTAAAGAAGGGGATTTGTACCTTCGCACACCAAGCAAGAGGGATTTGAGAACGAGAGAGGGAATGAGCAAATGCTCCTTTCTATTTTTCTGGGATTTTTTCAACAGGGCTTCGCCAGGGCCAAATCCGAACCCAACAGGGCTTCGCCAGGGCAAGTGGAAGACTCCCTTTTCCTTTGGAATAGGGGGGGTATTTATAGGGGATGAACCCTTACATGCGGGAGAGGGAGAGCCCCAACCGATGGTGACCTCATGATGAGGTCACCATCGGTTAGGGGAGATTCCCCCTTAACCGATGGTGACCTCATCATGAGGTCACCATCGGTTAGGGGGGTTAACCGATGGTGACCTCATGCTTAGGTCACCATCGGTTAGCCCCTTAACCGATGGTGAGAGAGAGAGGAGAGGGGGGTTTTGTCTATAAATACCCCCCCACACCCTCATTTACAAGGCCATCTTGCCCAAGTGTTGGAGTTTTTTCTTTCTGTCTCGGAGTTCTGCCCGACTTCTCGGAGTTCTGCCCGATCGGAGGGTGCCTTTGCAAGCCTCGGAGTTCTTCCTCGAGCTTGTTCTTTGTACTTGTCCTTTGTACTCGGTCTATAGACCTTATGCTGCCGGAGGTGCTGCTGGAGTCCTGCTCCGTTTCCTTGGTGTTTCGCCCTGACTTCTCGGAGTTCTGCCCGATCGGAGGGTGCCTTTGCAAGCCTCGGAGTTCTTCCTCGAGCTTGTTCTTTGTACTTGTCCTTCGTACTTGGTCTATAGACCTTGTGCTGCCGGATTTTTCCGTGCTTCGTACTTTGGACGGAGACATGTTCTCTTTGTACTTTCACTTTAACCAGGAATCCAGGCGCCATTTTAAGGGCCGGAACTCCCCTGCTGAATTTTGGGGAAGGATCCCACTGAATAAGTTTGTAACTTAAATAACCTTATGGGTCACTTTAAATCACAACTTATTTGGCCTCTGAGCAGGCTGTTGATAACATATTGTAAGAAGGCCCGTTGATAACCAACATTTAATCTTCACGGCTCAACGACCCCTTTCATCATGTCCATGACTTGAACGATTGTCCGCCAAGAATAGGCTTCAACTAGCCAAGTCGCCGGACCATCATCTGATGAATTCTATAATTCCTGCTGAAGTAAACGTGTCACATTTTTACCTTTCAACAAATGCCCCCCACGGGACACGTGTCGGAACTGACTTTGGTTGGGTGTAAGGAAATTTATACAAGACGTTGGGTGGGTGTAAAGAAATGATTTTGTTAGCTTGTAGGGGAATAATTGTCTTGCCAAGGGTGGCCATATTGATGTAGCATCACCACATGCTCCAATGTAGAAAAATGTGATTCCTTTTTATCCTTTTATTTTTGGATGAACAGGGAATCTCTATTGGGATAATTACATATATGTGCTTGAAATATGTGGAATATCAAATATACCCCTCAAATCTTTGCATCATTAAGTATACTCTGTATTTGAATGTATTACTTCACTAAAATCCCTGTCATCAAGGCGGGGTGGTGGTGAGAGAGAGAGAGAGAGAGAGAGAGAGAGAGAGGAGAGAGAGAGAGAGAGAGAGAGAGAGAGAGAGAGACATGGACTTATAGAGAGATGGGGTGTGGAGGGGGGAGGGGGCACCAGAGGGGGTGATCCCCCCTTTGGCACTGGTGTGTGAGAGAGAGGGAGGGAGGGAGAGAGATTTGCAGAGAGAGAGAGAGAAAGAGGGGGAGAGAGATTTGCAGAGAAATACATGGACTTGTAGAGAGATGGGGTGTGGAGGGGGGAGGGGGCACCAGAGGGGGTGATCCACCCTTTGGCACCGGTGTGTGAGAGAGGGAGGGAGGGGCTTTGGCGGGGGATTGCTCAGAAAACCGATGCCTTTATCAACCTTGGATGTGATATGGCCTCTTTCTTCAAGGATTGACATAGGTGCTGGCCTCTCATGGCGGACAACATAGTTTGGTTGCTCATCCTTCATGCTACCTTATGGGTGGTGTGGGGAGAACGTAATTTTCGTATTTTCAAGAGGGAATCCTGGCCGGAGGAGAGTTTGGTCCATTTTGTATGGGAAAGGGTCAAGGAATGGGCAGTCAATTTGTTTAATGTAAATGCTTCCGTGTCTCCCCTTTTGGGTGTCTTGGCCTCTTGGGAGGGTAGAGTGCTTTACACCTTCTTTGTGTTTGCTTCTTGTGTAAGTGCTGTGGGGAGGTTCTGTTTTGGGTCTTTTTTGGTCCACCTATACTTGTACATTCTTCTTCTTTCTTAATGTATATATGTGGTAGTGTACTACCCACTTAAAAAAAAAAACCCCTGTCATCAAATTCCATCAGTTGAGCACGACCATAGTTTGGTTAAGAGGTAAAAAGACTAACTTATCTTCAACTTAAACCCCCCCAATCTCTCTCTCTCTCTCTCTCAGGCACACATAAAAACCGGAAGGGGGATCCCTCTCGGCCTCTCTAGTGCCCTGTGGACACGGGAATTTTCTTTCCTCTCCCTCCCATTATGTATGGGGAGGTTCGTTTCATTTATCATGTTTTGACTTTGTGTTGCGGGGCGTGCCAGCCTGCCTGCCAGCAGAAGTAAGGGTCTGCGCAATGCAGAGAAAGAATTTTTGTATATCCGAGAAACGGATGAGTACGCTGTGTTTTAATCTGAACTTCTTTGATTCCGTGTCTTTTAATTATCAGGCGATTGGGGTGGCGTGTGCTGGACCCCTGTCTCCATCGATCGGAATCGATGTTACATTTACATCGAGTTAAAAGCCTTAGGTGTTGTATTAACACCTGTTTCAACCCGAATACCATTTCATAGCATGGGCGAGAATATATGCATCTGTAAGAAATTCCAAGACAACAATTTTGCTTTGTTTATTTTGAACAGAATGAGTCTAAGTTTGAAAATAGGGTTATCTTTTTGAAAAGAGTACGAGTTTCTTTTGTGGAACTTGTCATGTAGCTTGCAGTGGACAGGAACATGCCCGTATTAGCAGAATTATTTTCTGAGTATGTACTCATTTCCTAGGGGACAAGATTTTCGTTCACAGGAGTCCCCTTTATATATTTGTGGACACATGGATATATCTCCAATGGGATCTCCGTCGAAATTGAATTTCTTGAAATATATGCATATAAACACATAGTCATGAACATACGAGTAAATTTTAGGACGGAATTTCCGTTTAGATGGAATGTCCTTAAGGAAATATATACATATGATTGTACTTACATGGATATGTTCTCGGGTAGAACCCCTGCGTGGGCAGAGTTCAACTCAGGATTCATATCCGTATGAACATAGACTCACAATTATATGAGTATGTATTTGAGGAGAATTTCTGTTTAGACAGAGTTTCCTCCAGAAAACATATGCATATAAGCATGAGATTATGATTATACAGATATGCTCTTGAGTAGAATCCCTGCTTGAGCAGAGTCTCCTCGAAGAAACATATACATACAAATACAACGGTATCTAAACGCACATGCCCATAGAGACTTGCTCAATATGGAGGCATTTAGAGCACAATATACAAGGGTATTTAAATACCATATGTTCATAGAGACTTGCTCGATATGAACAGTATTTAAACCCCGGAAAATCCCCACAGAGACTTGCTCGATGTGGGGTACAGAATATACCAAGATACGAACGTACAAGAGTATTGTGCTTGTATGGATATGTTCTCGGGTAGAACCCCTACGTGAGCAGAGTTCATCCTAAGAATCATATACATATGATCATAAGGTCATGATTATATGGATATGTATTTGAGCAGAACTTCTGTTTATACAGAGTTTTCGTAAGAAAACATATGCATATAAGCACGAGATTAGGATCATATGGATATCTTCTTGGGCAGAATTTCTGCTTGGGCAGAGTCTCCTCGAAGAAACATATACATACAAGAACAAATGGCATCTAAATGCACATACCCATAGAGACTTGCTCGATATGGAGGCATTTAGAGCCCAAACATACAAGGGTATTTAAATACTATATGCTCATAGAGACTTGCTCGATATGAACAGTATTTAAATCTCGGAAAATCCCCATAGAGACTTGCTCAATGTGGGGATATGAAATATACAAATATACAAGGGCATTTAAATACCATGTGTCCATAGAGACTTGCTCGATATGGACGGTATTTAAATCCCGAAGAATCCCCACAGAGACTTGCTTGATGTGGGGATATGAAATATACTATAGAACTTTGGAGAAACCCTTCATGGAGGGGACGAGGAGACGTTGATGCCGTATACGATGGCGATCTCCTGCCCTTTTGCACACTATCGAGCACTCCTCACTCCATATTGAGCCAGAGAATGGGCCAATACCTTCACGCCAAACAATCACTTGGAAGAACAGGCTGAAGAGAATTTGAAGAAGGGAGACTTGCTATTTTCTGAATTTTCAGAACACAAAAAGGGAGGATTTTACAAGGCCTTTGGGGACTGATTTCTCCAGGGACTTGCACAGCATGAGGGGGAGCTTCTATGGGGCTTGTTGCCTCTCCCTTTGGGACTGGTTTACAAGGCTTGGGGACTGCCAACCAGCAGGGTTTTGGGACTGCAAGACAGCAGGGATTGAGGGCAGCATATAGGGGCTTATGGAGCTTTGGCTGGCCTCTCTTCAAATGGAGGGGGTGCCTCCCCTTTTATAGGGGAGGACCTCCTCTCCCCCTGCTGCATGGCAGCAGAAGAATGAGAGGGGGAGAGGCCCCTGTCCGGTTGGGGGGGAGTTCCCCCTCAACCGGTTTAATATAAAACAGGTTGGGGGGAGCACCCCCAACCTGTTTAATATTAAAACGGTTGGGGGAGGCTCCCCTTTTAACCTGTTTAATATTAAACAGGTTGGGGGGAGCACCCCCAACCTGTTTAATATTAAAACAGTTGGGGGGGGCTTCTCCTCCAACCTGTTTAATATTAAACAGGTTGGGGGGGAGCATCCCCAACCTGTTTTAAACATAAAAAGGGAAAACATAAAAAAGGTTGGAGGGGGTCTCCCCTCCAACCGGTTTAATATTAAACCGGTTGGAGGGGGGAGGGGATCCAACCTGTTTATTATTAAACAGGTTGGACCTTCCAACCGGCCTCTCCCCTCCCATTTCCTTTAAATCAAAGAATAGCTTAAAATGGGGGGAGATGCCTATTTTGTCCCCTTATAGGGGTACTTTTGGGATTTTTGGGAAAGGAGGGGATGTGGACAATTTCTCATGCCAACATGCCCCCTCCCCAGACGCCCCTTTTCTCTACTACTCTCCCAACACTCCTGCTTCTCTCTCCCTCTCCCTCTCTCTCTTTCAGGCACACACAAAAACCGGAAGGTGGATCCCTCTCGACCTCTCTAGTGCCCCCTCTCCGGACGCCCCTTTTCTCTACTACTCTATCTCTTTCTCTCTCTCTCTCTCTCTCTCTCTGCAAATCTCTCTCCCTCCCTCCTTCTCTCTCTCTCACACACCAGTGCCAAAGGGTGCCTCCTCCCCCCTCCACACCCCATCTCTCTACAAGTCCATTTCTTTCTTTGCAAATCTCTCTCCCCCTCTTTATCTCTCTACACCCCATCTCTCTACAAGTCCATTTCTTTCTTTGCAAATCTCTCTCCCCCTCTTTATCTCTCTCTCTCTCTCTCACACACACACACACACACACACACACACACACACACACACACACACACACACACAACACACACACACACACACACACACACACACACACACACACACACACACTGGCACTGAAGGGGCTCCGGTGCCACCTGCCACCCATGGACCTCCTCTCTCTCTCTCATATGCCAGTGCTGGGGAGGGGGGAGATCCCGCCTTCTGGCGCTCTCTCTCACCCCTGTACATCCTCTCTCTCTCTAAAATAAGTGTAAGGTTATTTCCATCCGTTCATCGCTATTTCATGGTTCTGTCCATTATTTTGTTGAATATTCCTTAGATTTTGACAGTCATTTAGCCCCAGGGATATAACTGATCATTTCCCCCCCAAATAATTGTTTATACTTGATGAGGTCAAGATTTCAAGGGTATACAAGACAATATGGGAGATTTGAAGGATATATATATGTAATTATCCCATCTCTATTCGACATTTTGAAATGGGACTTGAAAAATGATGGCAAATGCTGCCATAGAAAGACATATTCTAAGAGATGGCACACCATGAAGGAGGGCGACATGAGAGAAAAATGCTTTTCAGACTTGTGTAGTTAAGTCACCTTAGCCTAAAACACCTGGGCTGTTGAGCCAATTATTTGAAGAACATTAAAAGATTGAAATAACACAGATATATGATTAAATAAGTAAAAGATATACATGAAAACTATAAGTTCCCTAAACATTCTTTCAAATATGTCAAATGAGTGAAGAATTTATTTACTGCTTACTACATGCATATATGTTGACTGGTCACTGCAACATTGTGTGTAAAAGTGTTTCCCTGTGAGAGAAACCAGAAACAGAGAATGACAGATGGGGGAGCATAAGCCCTTTCCTTCTCTGACAGAGTCACGCAGAGAGGGAGAGAGAGCAGAAGCAGTTGTTTGCTGCTTGTGCTCCATGGTTCCCATGGAGAGTTACTGAAGTTGCCATCTTCACCGAGCTCTGTGGAGGTCTCTGACCTCGCCATGACACTTCGATTGCCATGGAGCTGCATTTTGAGTTTACTGCACTGCTGCTGCTGTTACCTTACTGCTGTTCCTGCCACCGTCATGGAGGTTAGAGGAGTAAGAGTTTTGGGAGGGGAAGGGGCTAGGGTTCTGTACACCCATTGGAGGAGGTGAGGGAATGGGAATTAAGGTGGATCAGCTCCTCTTTGTAGCTAGTGCATCATGTCTGGTGCATGGAAAAAAGGATCAGCCCAGGAATCGGCCTGGGCCGATCTGGCTTGAATCGGTAGAAATCGGCTGGGAATTGGCCAGGATCTGCCGGTCGGATCGGCCATGGCTGATCCAATCTGGACACGAACCCTGGTCGGGTGGGTATAAGTGGCCTGATGGTTGATCCAGGCATCTAATGGCCTGTTGTGTGTCAGGCTGGGGGCAAGGGATACGGGCATGGGTGCCAAAGGCGGGCTGAGGTGATTGCCTCTTGTGGCCCGAGAAATTCCCAAATTACCTAGGCACTTTGGGCCAAAGCAAGGCTTCATACCAGCTCCCTGCTTTGCCTCATTGCCTTGGAGTCACCTTGATTGCATATGATAATATAGTTTCAAACTCTAAATATCCTAAAAAATGATTAATGGTGGGATAAGGATATTTTTGACATTATTTGGAGGGGGGCGAGACTCGAGAGAGCACTTTTGGCCTTTTAATACCTAGTGGGAGTTGGGGGGAGAGTTTACCTGCCATCAACGGTGTTGTAAAAGAACACATTGTTGATTTTCCTTTTAGGTTTGGGCCTACAGTATTATAACTTGGTCATCCCCACTTGTTGATGTGCGCATAGTACTGGATGAATATATAAATGAGGGGCAATCTCATGATCTCTTAATGTCATGTTGGCCCTCTTCAGAAGTAGACACTGCAGTGGCATGAGCCTCCTGCCTGTGGAACTGACCTTTTCTCCCATAAAGGGGGTGCTACTCCACAACTGAAAGTCTACAAGGATATCATAAAGTTTGAATCCAGTGTTTTCTCTAGTGTTCATATGTGATTGGATGTCCACCTTCTTGTTACTGTCTCATTATCACCAGTATGGTTGCATTTGTAGGATATTTATAACAACTTCTTTATGCTCTTTTTTGAGTCGAGCATTTAGTCATTTGGTTCTTTATGTCCATGATTAGCATTATTTTAATTGTGTTGCGCCAGATTTGCCCTTGATATTGATTTTGATGGTCCAAAAGTGAGGATTCCGATGAAGGGCACTAGATCAGCTTTTAGTAGTGAAGATTTTCTCCTGGATTTTGGCCACTTCACATTGCACACAAGAGTAAGTTGCTTTAACCCAGGTAGTTGAAGTCTTGGCATGTACATACATATATGATGTGAATAACAAGAATTTTTGTTTTAGGAATATGAACGTGAAGAGCAGAGGCAGAGTTTGTATTCCCGTTTCTACATATCAGTTAGGGACATTGCTGCTTTCTTTATGGATGCTAGCATTGGAAGTACCACATACTCAGTAGCTCAAGCTTTTGTTGAGCAAGCATCTCTATGTCCCAAGGATCTCAAACAATTCTATTCTCTTATTGATCGATGTGGGATGTCAGTCGTAGTTGACATGGTATTTACTTTTTTACTTGTTACTTGAGTTCCTTACTTAAAAGGTGATTCTTCATGGTATATCATTCATATACACAGTATGTGTCTCCTATATAGTTAACATTCTACACATACAAATTAGCCCCCTGGATGTTAGTTGACTAGTCAACTCTGTCACCTGCTGACACCTATTCATGCTAAGCTTGACCACCTTTTGGTCAATGAAATGCTTCAACTTGAGTGGAATCCTATCTTGTAAATGTCACTCCCTCATGATACTAATTGGTGGCTATCGAGTGCAAGTGTTCTTAGGTGCTAAATATATCTTTGGACTTGGATGCCTGTGACCTATTGAAGTCACCTTTCGCTATTGCCTCTCTCTCCTTACCACAGGCTTCATCTAATGGTCTTAAATGAACATCATACTCGATGAGGACCCAATTAGCCTGTTCAAAACCAAGGAATGCTATCTCTGATCTTGGTTTTGTCTCGGAAGTGTTGAAGATAAGAGGTCTCTAGGTAATCTTGGGAGATGGGGAATGACAGTTAGTTCTCTAGTCCTCCCCTCTAGCTTGTGGGTTGTCAATGGATGGGTTGACCATGGGTAGGAGCTCCTTCCTCCTATTTTTCTTCCTCTTTTTTTTTCATCATCATCCTCTTCTTCCTCTTTGGATTGTGGATTAGGGATTGTGTTAGGTTAACAGTAGCTTGTCGACAATGATACATAGTGCAACATTGATCCATACCAACTCCAAGTGTTGATAATACTAAGATGGGTGGGGGTTGGTGGGAAGGAATGTGGTTTCAACTTTCAAAGGCTTGAACATGGATGAGACAGAGGCAAACTAGCCAATCGAGTTACACAATAGTTGTGTAACATTACTTGAACTTCATGTGTTTTTGCTTTTGAGGCATTTCTGATCTTGACAAGCTGGACAGAGGGAGATTCTCTAGAGATTCTCAGGAGATTGCATACCATGGTTGAAACTGAGGATAATAGATTAATATAATTTGTATGATCTAATCTACATCCATCTTTGGTCGAGGGCATTTCTTTGGTAGTTGTAGGCAAGGTATGTGATCCATGTGCAACTTGCACAGGATTGAAATGTAGTCCGGTTTTGTTTTTTATGAACTCACATTCAGGATGGAAATTTTTGCACTCTCGTTTTTAATCAAATCACTTCATGCACTTCTTCTATTTCCTTTCCTAAAGGAAACTTCCTTCCTTGGGATTTGAACATAGAAGTGTGTACAGTGAGGGCCTTAACTGATGATGTAAGGCCTTTTTATTCTGTAGTATGGTCTTATCACTTATGGTTTTGCTATTTTCATTGATGTAATATGATGACGAAAAGATGAGCCATGAGTAGACAATATCTTTTCTTGATTTCCATAATGTACGATCTTTTTCTTAATGTTCCAACTTCCAAGCCCTCACTAAATCATTGTGATTGGCTGATCATCTGGTTTTCACGCTCCTTTTTCTTGGCTCTATCTTCATCCCTATATTCTTCCTTACAAGTATACTGTTCTTGCTCTTCTGCTTGGATGCATTTGCAGATCATCAATAGTCAACTCTGTGCGTTCCCACCCAAACAGCTTCCCCCCCCCCCCCCCTCTTCTTTCTTCTTTTCCTTTTTTTTATCTTTTGATGAAGTGGAACCTTCTTGCTTGAGAAAATTTGAAATCTTTGGATGACAGTATCATGGACCCTTGTTGCACATGTAATCAATAGTCAACTCTGTGCGTTCCCACCCAAACAACATTTTTCCCCCTGTTTTTTCTTCTTTTCCTTCCTTTCTCTTTTGATGAAGTGGAACCTTCTTGCTTGAGAGATTGTGAAATCTTTGGATGACAGAGTATCATGGACCCTTATTCCACATGTATCTCTGTCTACTTGTCGTCACTTCCTGAGATGGAGATGCAGCAGTGGTGGTTTCTTTGGGGAAGACGGTCAACTGGCACATTCTCAATTGCAAATTTAGAGTAATATGGAAAAATCTGCTGCATTGCTACAAATGATCAGGTACTCTACTGAGTGAAACTTGGGAGCTATTGTGGTGGTAGAGGCATATCAAACTAGCTCACATTACTGAGGGAAAATGGATTACTGTCCTTGCTGCTGTCCTGTGGGTACTTTGAAGGGCATAGAAATAGTGGAAGATTCAGGAACGAATTATCTTCTAGTTTTGACATTTGCAAGGAACTGTCTCTTGGGCGCAACAGTGGACCTCTGTTTAAAGGGGCCTTACAATCTAATGAAACTTTGAAATTGATCCCAAGCAGCTCTGAAGTGGAGGAACTTTATTTTGTGATTGTGCTTTTAGGGGGGGATTGGATCTCATTCCTTCTTCCCTTAGTGATTCTTTAGTGTGTTCCTTTTTGTGTTTTGCTTTATGCTTCCTGTTTGTTTCTATGCTGCTCCAATACACTCTTTGGGACTACTTTATAATCATTATCACTGAATTACAACCGCACTGGTTACTTAAGAAAAACTGGTCAGATTCTCTAAGAGAAGGAAATTAAAAATAAACTGCATTGCAGAAGAAAGAAAGAGATCTTGATTTTGAAATTTTTTTTCTGTGAAAACAGCTTAGATAAAAAGGAGTCCTAACAGAAAGACCACTCAAGCTTCGGCATTACTTAGTATGATAAATATGCAAGTTGCATATTCAAAGGTTTCAGGATCTCACACATGGGCAAACAAATGTAACTATGAATTACATGTTTCCAAACAGTAGGAAATCATTTTGAAACATTTAACTTGTCTTTTTCCCTCCTAATCCACTGTCTTTGATTTTTCATGAGAGATGACTTATTATTTTATTTTTTTGGAACATTCCATTCATTGAATCTTTACTTGGTGAAATTGTGCTCTGAAGATAAAGATTCCACATCCAAGATATCCATCTACTCGAGTTTCTGTTCAAGTACCGAGTCTTTGTATTCACTTTTCACCAGCAAGATATTGGAGGATACTTGCTTTGCTGAATATGTTCTATGGTTCACGGTGGGCTAATGATCTGACTAGTACTGGATGTGTGGAACCCAGTCTTGCACCTTGGTATCCCGCAGAACTTGCAACAATGCTAGAACTCTTGTTTGGAGGGTATGAGTGTTTCTCCTATTTTAGTTAGAATAATTTGATTTATTGCAAATGTTTTAATAATCTCATATTGTTTTATGTCCTTAAGGGTATTGGGAACACTTCAGCCGAGTGGAAACCTTGTTTTGTCCTGCTATCTGGGTTATATCTTTATGTTTTGGAGTCTGAGGTATCTCAAAACTATCAAAGATGTACCAGGTATTGTCTCGATCATGTCACACATCATTCTTATACAACTTCTCTTCCAGTCAGTTTTCTAACCTGCTTTAGAATTAGAATGCTCCTTTTGCATGTTGTGTTTGTGCTGATAATTATTAATTGTTGTAGCATGGCTGGGCGCCAGGTGTTTGAAGTTCCTCCAAGCAGCGTTGGTGGCTCTTTATTCTCACTTGCTGTGAGTTGTAGGGGCAACGATATGCAGAAGGTAGGATGTGCTGGTTAACATACCTCTTTTTTTAGTCAACAACAAGTGATAGTTTGTTCCATCCCCATTTTAGTGATCTGTCTCTTCTAGTTGTTACCAAGCTTATATGGTAGTAAGACATGATCAATTTGCCCCCTCTTACTGAATTGAATTGCTGACCCACAGCTTGCATTAGGAGGTGAGAGGTCCACAATAATGTAGGCATGGAGAGGCTTGTGAATGCCTGGTGCAAGATTGAATGGGTTTCACAGAATCACCGATACTGCACCTTATGGAGGATCTGCCATATGTCTCTTGAGATGGGAAACTAGCATTCCCTGACTTGGTACAAGTTCTAGATCAAGGTTTGTTGGATCGCCGATTTGGACAGAATCGGGTTTGTCCTGATTCGATCCGATTCGGGCGAATCAGACTGATTCGGGCCGATTCACATGTATATATATATATATATATATATATATATATATTTAATATAATATATATGTATATAATGAATATATATTACATATACATGTATATGTAAGACATATATGCATGCATATATGTAACATATGTATGCCAAATATGAGAATGGGCTTAGGGATTCACATGGGAGTACATGGAACTCATATCTTATTTACATTTCTTATCATTTAAGTAAATGATATAATTTGTTATAACATTTACTTTAGAGTTTAGATATTACATATTTACATGTAAATAAGAAAGTACTCTCTATTTGAATCCAATAAAAATATCAAAAAATCATCTCTCTTACCAATAAAAAGTCAACTCTCCCATCCAAGAAGAAAATCGCGATTTTGGTGATTCCATCAAAATAGCGACTTTCTAATCCCTCATAATTTGACAGTAGGAGAGTGACTCCCTGGAGAAAGTCATATGCACGTTTGAATTTTTCCACCGGACTTTGGATTTTTAATGTTCTATTGGGTTTATTTGAATTATGAAATTTTAAATGGACCAAATTATGAGGGATTAGAAAGTCGCTATTTTGATGGAATCACAAATCACGATTTTCTTTTTGGATGGGAGAAATGACTTTTTATTGGTAAGAGAGATGATTTTTTTGATTTTTTTTTTCGATTCAATTAGGGGGTACTTCCTTATTTACATGTAATATCTCATTTACTTAAATGATATGAAATGTAAATAAGGTATGAGTTTCGCAGGGTTTTTTGCCGACACTTAAATGTGTCGGTCGAATCAGACACGCATCGGGTTCGCATCGGGCAAATCGGGAATGAATCACCCGATGTTGTTCGATTCGGCCGGTTCGTATGTGAAGTTGTGAACCGACCAAATCAAGCGAATCACAGATCGGCTTTATCCGTGATTTGCACCGATTCGCCCCGCTTCGGCAAACCATGTTCTAGACTGGAGAAGAGTTTTGGTGCAATCCCTAACTCCAAAGACACTGAGGCAATTTCTGGAAAGTTCAGGAGTCATGTAACTATGTTTTGGATTGCAGGGGTATGTGTAATTTGCACAAAGGCCAGTGGCAATTTTGGGATTGTGAGTGACAGTCAGGTATAAGCATACTTAGTGGGAATCTGAAGTGTCAAGGCCATGACGGGTTTTTGGAAAAGCATTCACAGGCATTCCAGTAAAAGTAGGGACTTATGTGTAATTTCCCTCAGAACATGCAAATGGCCAAATTTCATTGTATTTATTGTTGGCACAAGTACAAGTGATTGTCGGCGAATTGTCGACTGTTGAAGGGAAAGATCCTCACTGACACAGAAGATGAGGGCATAGCCACAATTTTAGAAGTATGCAGGGTATAACTGCCATTTTACAGTACTTGGGTATTCCCGGCCTGCGAGGAGGGTAATTTTTGTAACTTTTGAGAGTTACATACGCTTGCCATCTAAGAGGCCCAAGGATGTTACATGACAACCATCATTGGAGCCACAGGGCATGTGTATATAATTTCATACCCTTGGTGGGTTTACATGAACAAACGGACGAACGAGCCAACGAGCAGCTTCCACGAACAGCTTCTGACCTTGTTCCCCCTGGCCCTACCCATTCCTTAGCCCAAGGGGTCTATTTATAGAAGTCAGATGAAGTGGGTCTTGGGTAGGGTGACGGGGGTTGAAATGGCCCCCGGTGTGACTGGGGTTGAAACAGTCTCTGGTGAGGGTGACCAAGGTTGAATGGACCTGGTGGGGCCCACCGAGGTTGAATAGACCCCATGTGGCCTTCTCAACCCCAGAAGGACCTTACGGGGTCAAACAGACCCCGCAGGGGTTATTTCAACCCTGGAAGAAGCCTTCTGGGTCAAACAGACCCCACGGGGGCATTTCGACCCTGGTCAGGCCCACTGGGGTCGAGTGGACACCACGAGGGTCTTTTGACCCTGGATGGGCCCACCGAACAGACCCCCAGGATCCCCATTGGGCGGCCGGGTAGGGTCCACCGGGTCAAGTGGACCCGCGGGGGGGGGGGGGGGGGTGGATTTTTAACCCCAGTCGTCCCCTATTCAGCCCTCAGGTTTACAACCTTGGCCACAACAGGGGCATGGTTCACACCAGTTAGGATGCGTGTCGGAGGATGAGGAGAGCTCACGGACTGATTCGCTTATCGTTTTCTTAGTGCCATCGGCTAGCTGGGAGAAGTTCGCACTCGCCCGTGTCATGTGATGCACATTTCCTAGCTTTCGACAAGTGTGTAAACATGACTTCCTTGATGATAACTTTTGCTGTGACAGTACTTTTTGTTTACCCTGGATGCCTGTTGATGCTTGTCAGAATCTGGAAATTCATTTAGAACTCTGAGCCGTTTGGCTATATGCCTTTTGGCAGTCGTGGGTGCCATCCATGCTGAAATCAGTCAATCACCTCGTTTGCTGCGAGGGACTCAAGTCAAGACGAGTGTGGAGATACTCCACGGAGCGACGGTATTGGCTTTGTGCCATGTTCTGTCCATCTCCATGTATGAATTATCTCAATATAGTTGAGGAAAGTATGGTGTGGTGGTACTTTACGGAGCGACGGTATTGGCTTTGTGCCATGTTCCGTCTACCTCTATGTATGAATTATCTCGACATAGTTGAGGAAAGTATGGTGTGGAGGTACTCCACGAAGTGACGGTATTGGCTTTGTACCATGTTTCATCCATCTCCAAATATGAATCATTTCATAGTCGAGGGAAATATATATCTCACTCAAGCTGAGAAAATAAAGGGTGCAACACCCCTCCATAACAATCTTACATGATAGTTGCTTACCATAAATACATATGAAAAATTGTGTGCCTAGTTTAGGATTTTGACCTACCAAATCTTGTTTTTCCTCTCATATTACTCATCTATTACATTTAAAAAAAAACTGAATGAGTGTAGTTCATTTTAGTGAACCCTAAATCTACATTCATGGTCTCTTCTCACTCTGTGTGTGTCCACCAGTTTCCCTTTCTCTTTGATTGTATCAACATCATTTCATTTTGTAGGCTTTGGAGTCTTCTAACACCTTGATTATAGAGTTTCAAAGTGATACTGAGAAGGCAGTGTGGCTTAGAGGGCTTGTACAAGCTACATACAGGGCTTCCGTATGTCTTCCCTTCATATGCTGATGTGCATAGTTTTCTGCAATTTTATCTTCTCTTATATATTCTTAACATGAAGGTTATTTTCTCTTCACTTTAAAATGTTGCCTTTAGACACCGCCGGATATTGACATCTTGGGAGAGGTTGTTCATAATGAATCTGAATCTTGTGGAGCTCCAACTAGTAATGAAGGGAAAGTAGACCTCGTTATAAATGGTGCATTATTTGAGACTAGCCTTTCAATATATGGCAAGGTATTTGTCCTATGTTATCTTCTGCTGGTAAAAACTTTAATGTACTTTGTCTTCCAGTAACAAGTATGATAATAGACTTTGTTTTCGATATAACAAGCTGTGGATGCATATTTGCAGTTGGATAGGTCTCGAAATGTGAGTGAAGAAATAATACTAGAGCTGCTTGCTGGTGGAGGAAAGGTATGCTCCTGTTTTCTTTATATGTTCTGAACTCTACGTTCTTTCTATATGCTGTCATGTGACTTACGTAGACTTCTATTCATTTTTATTACGATGTAACAGAGCAGAGGGAGAAGGATTGGAGGGTGCTGCCTCTGCTATGGTATAACTTGGTATATACTAATACAAGGGGGCCCAGAGGAGGGCAAGGCCAATTGTTGAACTCCTTTTCCTAGTACAACACAGGGTATAGATATAGAGTGGGGAAGGCTACACAGGGAGTATATAGAAGATACATTCCTCTCTTTTGCTGCACCCCCCCCCCCCCCCCCCCCCCCTTTTTAAAATAAAAAAGAACTGATAGGGTATCCTACATTAAGATTTTGCCTATGAGCTCTTTCACACATGGAGTCATTTGAGACTTTTATGAATCAGTCGGCAATCTACTTGACAGAATACATACATGGAAGCGAAAAACAGCAGATGGAGACTACTAGCAGACAAAGTGACAATCATTTCTAAATATGTTTGAGTCGTCCCTCAAAAACTGGGTACCTAGCTATCTGAGCACTCCAGTTGTCACAGAAGAGGAGTATGAGTTGATAAAGGAAGATAATAACATACATAATAAAGATACAAACCAAGAAGAGAAGGATAAAAAAAAAAGAAAGTATAAAGAGGAGGAGTAATGGTACATAAAGAAAATCACACAGCAAATCAAAAAGTCATTCTGCAGAGTTTGTAGAATGATCATCACAAAATAAACTTCCTGCAGTCTTTGAAGAGTAAAAAAGCAGCAGAATCAGACCAAGAAGCATTGCCACAGGCCCACAGCTATGCCGATTTGAGGCCAATTTGATTGCTCTCCTCCGAATATCAAAGGATGAGCTAAATTCTTCTCTGAATTTTCTCTAGTTTCTCTGTTTCCAAACAGACCATAGAAGTGAAGCAAAGACCAATGATGCTGATCCAGTCCCTCTTATTGAAGCCTTTAGGCCTGTTAGCAGTTCACTAATGCACAGTTCATGAGCTTCCACTGGTATTGACCTTCTAATGTAGTAATGTGAAAGAATTGGGGACCTGTGTACTATATGACCCTGATTATGCCACAAGTACAGGACAGTTGATCTGATGTCTCATCATAACAACCACAGAGCACACATCTACAAGTAACATTGGTAAAAAAATGCTTGATTCTGCCAGCTCTAGGCAATCTTTGGCGCACTGATTTCCACTGAAACAACTGGGTACAACCCCTTAGACTATCATCTTGCTCCACCATAGTCTAATACCTCCATCATTCAGCAACTTGGTGAAATACTTGATAGAATATTGCCCATTCTGTTTCCATCTCCATCTCCTTTTCGTCAAATCTTGGGATAAACCATTGGAATTGGCTTATAACACAGTAACTGAGCATATTCAGCCATCTCAAGATCTGTAGGATTTCTACTCAGTTGAAATGGCCAGCTACCCACCTCGCATTGCTGATCCATTGTCGGATGTGGAAAAATAATCGATGGGATATTTCATTTGATTTTGATCATGGTTTGGCGGATCGGCCCGATTCTCCCGAATCGGGGCGAATCATGGAAAACCCGATTCTCGATTCCATCGATTCGGTCCGATTCGCCTCATATATATAATATTATTATATCATATTAGTAATATATATTATACATTATACATATCATATATATGATATCATGGTTGTCATGGCGGGGCGAATCGGCCCGATTCCCCCGAATCGGAGCGGATCAGGGGCGGGCCGAGTTGTGATCCGCATGGATCCGCCACCCGGCCGCGAATCGAATGGATCCGATGCGATCCGATCCGATTCCCCGATCCGCCACGATGCGATCCCTGATTCGCCCAGAATCGAGGCGAATCGGGTCCGATTCGCATGATTATTATATATATATATATATATGATATTTATGTATGTGTGTCAGGCAGGGTTGTGAGGAGTCAGGATCCTCTTCAAGCAGGGTTGTCAGGATCCTCTTATTTACCTGAATATCATTTAAGTAAATGTTATAATTTGTTGTTTCATTTACTTAAGATATTACATGTAAATAAGGAAGTACCCCCCATTTGAATCCAATAAAATATCAAAAAAATCATATCTCTTACCAATAAAAAGTCAACTCTCCCACCGAAGAAGAAAATCGCGATTTTGATGATTTTAGCGAAATGCTAACTTTTTAATCTCTCATAATTTGGTCTATCTAAAAATTTGATAATTCAAAAAACCATATAGAATACTAAAAATCCAAAGTCCGGTAAAAAAGTCAAATGTGCATGTGACTTCTCCAAGGGAACCGCTCTCCTACTGACAGTACTCAGTCTGTTTGAGACCTCTGAAGATTTGGTCAAACCTAAACTATCATCATTCAAACTCATGAGAATTGTCACTTTCTAGTTTCTCACAATTAGAAAGTGAAAAATCTCATGAGTTTAGGTGATGATAGCTTAAGTTTGACCAAATCCTAAGATGCCTCAAGCAGACTAAGTGCTGTCAGTAGGAGAGTAGCTCCCTTGGAGAAGTCACATGCACGTTTGACTTTTTTTACCGGACTTTGGATTTTTAGTGTTCCATATGGTTTATTGAATTATCAAATTTTTAGATAGACCAAATTATGAGAGATTAAAAAGTTAGCATTTCGCTAAAATCATCAAAATCGCGATTTTCTTCTTCAGTGGGAGAGTTGACTTTTTATGGTAAGAGATATGATTTTTTGATATTTTTATTGGATTCAAATGGGGGGTACTTCCTTATTTACATGTAATATCTTAAGTAAATGAAACAACAAATTATAACATTTACTTAAATGATATTCAGGTAAATAAGAGGATCCTGACAACCCTGCCTGAAGAGGATCCTGACTCCTCACAACCCTGCCTGACACACATACATAAATATCATATATATATATAATAATAATCATGCGAATCGGACCCGATTCGCCTCGATTCTGGGCGAATCGGATCGCATCAGGGCGGATCCGATTCGCCCCGAATCGGCGATACGTCAAACCATGTATGATATAATATATATTATACCCATGGAATCGATCCGATTCGGATCGATTCGGGTTGATTCGGGGGGAATCGAATCGGATCAAGAAAAATCCGATTCGCCTCCCGATTCCGATCCGGCAAACCTTGATTTTGATTGATTTTTTTTAGCGGTGCGTGCCAGCTTGTCAAATAGACAGAATTTGAAATCCGCGCGATGCGGAGAAGAATTTTATGTCCAAAGAATGGACAAGTGCACCAATTTTATTTTGAACTTATTTGTTCTGCGTATTTTATTTTATCAGGCGATTAGGGTTGCATGTACTGGACCCCTTCTCCATCGACCGAAATCGATGTTAGTTTACATCGGATTAAAAGCTTTTGATGTTGATTTACATCAATTTTAACCCGAACACGCTTGATAGTAAAGTCGAGGTTTACATTTTTCTATAATACAGTGTTTTAGTTTTATCGGACGAAAATAGACTTTTTGAAAAGAGCATGGACTCCATTTATGAGTTTAACATGCATTTTGAATACATGGGTATGAACCCAGTAATTTTATTATTTGAACGAGTGACATTTTGGGCAGAGCTTCCGCATGGGTAGAGTTCTTGCTCAAATACATACGAACGTATGATAAACATATTGCCGTATTATTTTGGGGTAGAGTCTCCGTATGGACAGAGTCTCCCCATAAAATACATGCATATGAACACATGTTTTGTGGACATATGAGTATGCTTTGGGGCAGAACCTTCGCTTTGGGCAGAGTCTCCTTATAAAGACATACACATATGAACACAAACGATTTACCCTTACAGAGACTCACTCAATGTGAGGGAAATAACATAGATGTGTTTAAATGTTTATATCCATGGGGACTAACTCGACATGGAAACATTTAAAACACAAGAACATAATCATGTTAAATACCTTATGCCCATAGAGACTAACTCAACATGGAAGATATTTAAACACCGAAGCACAAGAACATGTTTAAATATTTTGCATCCATAGAGACTAACTCGACATGGAAAATATTTAAACAACGGAGCACACAAACACAATTATTTTAATTTTATCTTCACAATGACTGTTGAACCCGAAACAAATCGGAGATTAAACAAACCCCGGGTGACAGGATACACCCTCGGGGAACCCAGAACGACCGAGGTTACGAGTTCAGAGTGCAGCGCACGCCCGAAGCACTGCCGGGACGGAACAAAGCGTACCTCGGACAACGGAAATCCAGTGACCAGGTCTTCGTTCAAAGCCGCGCACGATCCCGATGCGTCGAGGACGATGAAATGCACGTGCCCCTCGAAAACAGGGACAAACGCACGTGGGATGGCCGGAGACGCACGGACGATGCACGCGTGCACGTGCACGGCACGACCGTCAACCAACGAACCAGGCACGGGAGGCCCACAGAGCTCTCTCCCGGAAGAACTGGAGGAAATGGCCAAGGAGTGGAGCCCCACCCCATTTATAGGGGGGCCAGGCGGTGGCACCCCCGCCGTTCCTGGCAGGGGCCGCACCCCCGCCGGTTCGGGCGGGGGCGCACCCCCGCCGGTTCCTGGCGGGGGCCGCACCCCCGCCGGTTCGGGCGGGGGCGTACCCCCGCCGGTTCCTGGCAGGGGTCGCACCCCCGCCGGTTCGGCGGGGTGCGGCGTTCGGCGGGGTGCGCACCCCCGCCGGTCCGGGCGGGGGCCGCACCCCCGCCGGTTTGGCGGGGTGCCGCACCCCCGCCGGTTCGGCGGGGTGCGCACCCCCGTCGGTTCGGCGGGGTGCTGCACCCCCGCCAGTCCGGGCGGGGTGCCGCACCCCCGCCGGTTCGCCCACTCGCATGCGCACCCCCGCCAGTGCTCACCCCCGCCAGTCCGTGCACCCCCGCCGGTCGGTGCCTCTCTGCCGCGCTGCCTCGACGCTCGAGCCCGAACACCCCCGCCGGTATGCCCCCCACGAACCCTATAAATAGGGGGGCATACCCCCATTGCAAAAGCCCCCGACTTCCAGAGGGGCGAGGCTCTCGCGCAGAGACCCCGCCTGAGAGATTCTTCCTCCCCCACGTTGGCGAGATGCTTTTGCGTCCCGGCGAAACCTGAGGCCGTCTGGCGCTCGAGAATTCTCTCGCGCAGACCCTCAGGGGATGCCCCCCTCCTTTGGAGGGAGAGGACCCGTTTGTTCTCCGTATGAAGACCCCAGTGCGGGACCCTGTTTGTGTAAAATTACACAAAGGTCCTCCTGGGGGAAGAAGATTGTGCATGCATGTGAAATTGCACATGTCCCGTACACGGGTCCAAGCTTCTGTGAAAATGCACAAAACCCCCGAGGATATAAAATTGTGTATGTGTATATCAAAAGTACACATATACTCATGTCAGCCAGAAATGTTGCAGGGACACCCCTGCTTCTGAGAAAAATGCAGAAGTATCCCTATGAAGGATAAAATTGCAAAAGTACCCCTCGCTGCCCGGAAAGTTGCAAATATGTCCTTACGGAGCGGGAGATGGCGAAGACAACCTGACGGTTCGCGCCTCTTGTCCAACCCGGTGGAGCGGGACCCACGTCACTTCCCTGAAGCGGCGTGCGCTCTCCTGGGTGTGACTTGAAGCCAAACTCGAGGGGAGTTCCCGAGAAAGTCAACTAGAATTCTGAAAACGCCCGGAAAGGTCAGAAATTGACCGGGACGTCCGGAAAAGCCAGAAACTGGCCGAAACGCCCGGGACAGTCAGAAATCGACAGAGATGTCCCGGAAATCCAGAAGACAGCAGAGATGTCCCAGAAAGCCAGAAAACGGCCGGGATGTCCAAGCATATCAAGATGCGGCACATGCATCTAGGAGACACGCCATTCGGCCTCCGTAAACGCGCCTAAAAAGAACAGACGCCATTCGGCCCGCTGGTGCGAAAAACCGCAGAGCCCCCCTGTGAACACTTCGGCTGGTCCGTGCGCGAGCTTACATAGGCCGCACGTGTCACACCCGTTGGTGCTTTGTCTCCGTGGCCGGGCCCTCCTGCGCTCGCCCCATAGAGACGCCACAGGTTGTTACGAGACCCCCGTCGAGGCATATGCTTAAGTCCTCCGGTGTCATAAAATGACATACGTCGAGACATATGTTTAAGCCCTCCGGTGTCACAAAATGACATACGTCGAGGCACATATTCAAGTCCTCTGGTGTCATAAAACGACATACGTCGAGGCTCCTGTTCTAAGTCCTCCGGTCTCACAGAAGACATACGTAGAGGCATGTTACCCTGTGGAGGCACAAACACCCCACTAGTAACAAAAATGTACTCCTTACCATGTAAACGTCCGACGGAGGCACAAACACCCTGTCGTCGACGTCCATGTACATGACTTGTCGTATACACGCCCAGTGGAGGTACAAAACCCCATTAAAGGCGTAAATGTAAATGTCATAAATATAAATGACATGAGCATGCCTAAATAAAATTGTGGAAATTTATTTGTCATCTGCCTTCTCTTCTTTAAAGTTCGGCATACGGTCTTTTAATAAACATTACGCATTCGAAGGTATTCGAGTGTTATACTCGATGTAAATGAAACATCGACTTCGGTCGGTGGAGAACGGTCCAGTACACGACCACTCCAATCGCCCTGAACGCGAGCGCACGCGGAAAATAAATGAAATGAAATTCGAGGGTATCAGGGTTCGCACCCAATACTCCTCGTAAAATAAATCTTTGTCTGTTTCACGTAAACAGTCTGGCACGCCCAAAATTCGTCATTTCAGAAAAGAAGTGAGGAAAGAAATAAAATTGAGAAAGAAAAATTCTGCGTTCCAACAATGACTAACTCGATGTGGAGATATAAACATGTATTTGAATTTTAAAATCCCCCCATGGAGACTAACTCGACATGGAGGGGGTTTACAGAGATTTCGTGGTCAGAGGGGAACAACCTTTCGACTTGCCGGGGGTGAGTACCTTCACGCCGAGCACGAGCAGAGTCTTCCCCCACAAGCTATTTTCTTCTTTTCAAAATCCGACCCCCTCTTTGCCTTTGGGCTACATGGGGTATTTATAGGGGTCTTGCCCCTTTACATGGATGAGAGAGAGGTAACCGATGGGACAGTCCCATCAGTTAAGGAGTTGTTCCTTAACCGATGGGGCAATCCCCTCGGTTTGGGGTTCAAACGGTACCCCGGCTTCTATAAATAACCACCCTCGTGTTTTGCGAGGGGTGTTGATGCTGTGAAGACCCTCGTATTTTCTTGGAGATCCTTGATGGAGTATTGCTTAAATTCGGACTTTGCAAGTGCTTGGTGCTTCCCCTTGCACGTGTTTTTGGAGTTTGTAATTTCCTTCGAACTTGGTCTTGTTGACCTTGTGCTGCTGAAGTTCTTTCGTAACTCATCTTCTTCGAAGCATTGTTCTTCCCGAACTTGTGCTTCATTGAAGGGGTTTGGTGTTGACTTCATCAATAAGTCCCCTCCTCTAATTTGAAAGGGACTTGGATCCAATATTACCTAAGTAACCATGACATTACCTAAGTAACCATTGGATCAATATAAATGGCTTCTGGCATCCCTTTATGGATATCCATTGCAAACTTTTCAGGGTTCAACATCCATAAACTTGACTGTTTTGCCTTTGAACTTGGACAGATTATAAATGTTGGCAAATAATGTAGCAGAGGTTCTTTCAGACACCACGTGTGTTCCAAAAATAAAGAATTCCCACCATCACCTAGTTGATAAGATAATGAGCAATTGAGAGCATCTGCACATTTAAGGATTTATTTCCCCAACATTGTTCCAACTATTTGGATCGATGCCCCATAAAACTTTAGCCTTAAATTTGATCCTAAAAATTTTAGCCCAAATCATATCGTCCTTGTTTTCAATTCTCCACATCCACTAAGAAAAAGAAAGAAAAGAGCTTCCATCAAGATTATTTGGTCAACTGCAAGTGTTGGTGCAGAATGCCACTCACACTGGGAAAGCATTTTGCAGGAAATTACATTGTGGTTTAGAGTTGAGCTTTGGACTCTCTGTTCAAGAATCCACAGAATAGGCACCTCCAAGAAGTCAGTATTTGGAATGATGAGAGGAAAAAAACTAGATGGTGGGATTTGTCCTTTATACCATGGTGTCGCAGTCTGGACAGGGAGGTATATGCAAGCTTTCATTTGTTGATGTTGACTTCTATGGGATGGTTAGATGGATCTATCTGTTCAGTAATTTAGCCTTGAAATAAGCTTGAGTTAGGTGTAAGCTTCTTGGTGATTTTTGCTTATGGTATCGGAATTAATCGTAAATGGGAGCTGAGATTGCTATGTCTTTGTTTCAAGGCAAGCACTTATGTCGAGGTGTATTATGTCTACAGTTACATTCATGCGATCATTCTCATTCTGTCTTTGAATGGATTGTGATGTGCATTATTTTAGAGAAAGGTGTCGGTTTTGAGTTGCGATTGGCGTTACCTTGGTCTTCTTTGAGCTAAGAGTCATTACTATATTATGATCAATTGCTAGCAGTAATAGAAAAAGGAGATCCCATTTAATCAGCTCCTGTGATAAGATCCCATGCAGTATAGTAGCGTGGATAGGGCATTCGCGCTCCACATTGCAGCATGTTTTTTTTTCCCCAAGACCAGTTGCCTTACCAAGGAAAGCAATCATTGCTTTCCTCCTCCAACTGGTTTTTGAAGTCTCTCAACTCCGTTGATGCTCCCGTAGGGAAGGCTGGATTTTGGGATCAATTTTGAGGGAGTAGAGTGGCTCCTTTACCATTATTAAAAAGGCATTTTATAGGTCTGCCTATTTAGGTTAGAACTAGAAGACCTTCCTTGCTTCTTTTTGAAGTCTTTCATTTTTAACCTCTTAAAGATGTTTCTCAATATGCTGATTGCTGAACACATTATTTAGTACTTATAATGTTGGGAACATAATTTAATTGATTTACTGGATTTTAGTGTCTTGTTGTTTCCTAAGAGGGAGATTGTATTGGGTACAAAATATATTTAATTGTGCTTTTACAATCTGCTCAGCAGGCAAATGAAAACAGCTGTCCTGGTCAAAATTTTTATCTATGTTTTATGATAAATATTTTTTCCTTGGCAGGTAAATCTTGTCTGCTCAGAAGCTGATCTAATTTTCAAAATGAAGTTGCATTCTCTGAAAGTTAAAGATGAGCTTCAAAGTCGTCTGTCGACTCTGTCCATGAATCCCCAGTACTTAGCTTGTTCTGTTCTGATGGATAATTTGGATACTGCTACGCCTTGTAGCCGTCATGCCGATAACAGAATGTCTCACAGTTTCCCTTTTGAGGACGATGACATTTTTAAAGATGCATTGCCAGATTTTGTGTCTACCCCTGATCAAGCTCTTTGTGCACAATATTTGGACCCTTGTTCTGATGAACCTTCAAGTCAGGAGAGAGACAGGAGCAAGGGGAAGATTGTGTCTGACGTTTTCTACGAGACAGAGGACAATGGTTCTTCTGATTTTATTACTCTTAACTTCCTGACAAGGAATCCTGATTCTCCATTTTATGATGGAATTGATACTCAAGTAAGATATTTCAATATTAAGTTTATGTTTTCCAAAGCAATGTCTTTATAGTTTCCATGGTTTTCTTGCTGCTAACCTATTCATTGTTGCAGATGACTATTTGCATGTCCAAGCTAGACTTCTTTTGCAATAGACCAACACTTGTTGCCTTAATTGAATTTGGATTTGATTTGAGTTCAATGAATTCAGAAGTCGGTAATGCTGATAATGCCAATGTCCTCCAAGATATTACTTCCCAGGCAAGAGAAAAAGCTGAGGAAAGTGGATCCAATGTTATTAAGGGCCTTTTGGGTCATGGCAAAGGTCGAGTTGTATTTAATCTTAGCATGGATGTAGATAGTGTTTGTATATTTCTTAATAAGGAGGATGGTTCTCGTCTTGCATTGTTTGTGCAAGAAAACTTCCTTCTTGATATTGAGGTAAGAGTACTAATTCTTAATATTCCATGTTCTTTTCCACTTTCGTGTATGCCTTTTGGCAATTAATAATGTATATCTCAAGTTCTCAAATAATCAGATTCATGTTCCATAAATTTCCTATTTGAATTGATATCTGCAGTATTTGATTTTTCATCAGAGAGAAATGACGTAAAATATTCTTCAATCCATTGAAACAAGATAATTTTACTTGTGAAGATTGTGAGGTAATTAAATTGTTGAAGAATGGCCAAACTAATGATTGTATATGCTTGGTTATGTTTTTCATGGGCACATTTATGGCCAACACACACATGGAGCTTGCCTTAGGGGTATGGTCTTTTGTTCAGTTCCCACCTTCTGCCTGGACAGGATTGTTATAGCATCAAGATCTTTTCCATCTCATTTGGCATGCCATTGGATGATTTTTCAGGCTGCCTTGATCACAGTTATAGCACTTCAAGATTAGGCAACAGCATGTAGCCCAGGTGGGTCATGCCACCCTTTTAATCTTGAAAAAGAGGTTAATTGATCACATAGGAATATGTAGTTTCATATTATTGTGCCAGGATATGGTGAAAACAGTTGGTCCTGCCTGGCTGTACTTTTCTTTTTTCATTGTCAGAACTTAATCCCGAGGCAAAAGCTGGGGGGACTGTTCCCCATGTTTATCTTGCCTTCTGTGTGCCACAATTCACATATGCATATTGGTCAATATGAGCTGTCCGATCACCATAATCAGATGTCCTGAACCAGCAGAGCTGGAGTGGGAGGTACTCCATGCTTGGGTGTCTGCCTGTGAGAAACATGCTCTTGGAAAGTGCCCTACACTGGGGTCTGTCTACATTCCATGCACATGTTTGCCCAGTGCTGTACAACTTCTATGTTGAAAGGCTACTCTCCATTGTTTGTGTTTCTCTGTTTGATTTGCTGGATTAAATGCCATAACTCTTTTCTCTGTTTGATTAGGTAGCTTAAATGTCAGAGCTCTTAATTTTTACATCTTGTACCTTTTGATTTGTTTCTAGGTGCATCCAAATTCTCTGTCTATAGAAGGCACTTTAGGAAATTTGAGGCTTTGCGATTTATCACTAGGTCAAGATCACTGCTGGGGTTGGTTATGTGATTTACGCAATCAAGGAATGGAATCTCTCATCAAGGTATCCATATATCCTTCTTAATTTTCCATATTTTTTTGGTGGTTTATTGCGAAGTAGCATTTCCTACTGAGATGTAGTTGACAATTTAGTTACTCGATCATCTTGTTTTTGGAATCTCTGTACTGCTTAAGTAGTTAAACTGAAGGTTATGTTCTAGGAATGTTTTTGTGGGGTAAAAATGTAAAAGAATAAAAGCATCTAGTGTTCACTTAAAAGTCCTTGCAATGATCAAAACATCTCTCATAAATAAATGTCAGACGATTGTAACGGACCAAAGTTACATTTGATGAAATATGTTTATATGTGGGTGATGTATTATATAATATATATAATTCAAAGACTACAGTAATGGGGTAGAATAGGCATGATTTCATGGATATGTATGTGGTTATCTGTAAAATGAACTCATGGTGAAGATAGACATAGAAAATAGCAAGATATAAGCCTTGGTTAGGGATTCAGCCACTGAATGTTAGAACTTAGAACTTAAGTTAATGTTTTAGTGACAATTCCACTAAAATAGTATGTAGCTACAGTTATGCAGCGTTATCTAATTTCTGTTACTTAGGCTCAACTTGCAATCTTTCAGAGTTTACAGTCTTAATCCGTTCACATCTTATGCAACTACGGTTGCATGGTTGTACAGGTATTCCATGTAAATGAAGATCCACAGTAGCTAAATGATAAGTCCTTCCATTCAGTGAAACAACCTTAGTCCCAAGGCAACAGTAATGGAAGAGGAGAAATGAAATACAAGAACTTGTAGAGGAGTTGCAGCAATTTGATGAGTATTTCACTAGCTAAATTCATTGGCCTCCAACTGAGTCCATAATAAGAGTATTGGTTGTCTTGAAGAAAAAGGTGGGAATAGAGACTAAGAAACTAGCCAAGGCCATACTGTGTTTTCTTAGGCCTCTTTGATAACGAGATAAGGGGACCGATATAAGTAAATCGGGTATAAACTATTCGCATTTAGGGGTTTTTTGGTTTGAGATGGTTTAAATGAGGGATAGTTATGTAGAGGATAACTTTTAATATGATGTGATATGATGTGATGTGATGTGACACAATGTGTATAGTTATCACCACCCCTTTATCCCTAATTTGACACCATTTACCTGTGTATAAATGTAAACACACGGTTTTCAAGAATACAATAATAATAATTAATGAGTTATCCCCAGGGATAACTTTATCCCCCCTCCATGGGAGGGATAAGTTATCACCCCTTTATCCCCCCTTTATCATGCTTAAGCTTTATCACCCCTATTTATCCTATCTCGGTTACCAAACTACCTATGGACTTAAAACTGGTGCTAAAAGGGGGATAAACCCCCTTATCTCGTTATCAAACCCCCCCGACTAGCCACGTGTACACTAGTAAAGACTCCATCTACAGTCCTATTAAATAGTGAAATTGTGATGACCCATCCCCGACTAAAGCATTGTGCAGAATCCATCACCACAGCTGTGCGGTCATTGGTTTGGGGACCTGTATGAGTTAGTGATGTAGCAGCATAGACAGAAATAAGCAGGTATTAAACTTACACAACTTCTTTTTCAAGTGTAGGTGCATAGACAAAGACCCTATTTTCCTGCTCACCCTACTCATACATTGTCTGAATTAATATAAAACTATACTCTTGATCTTGCAACCCTGGCCCTGAAAAATGAAGAGAACATGTCAGAAGGTGGCAGTGAGTTGCAATGAGATCTTGAGTTATGAGAAATGCAAGGAACTGCAACTCATACTGTAACTTTTTTTGTTGTTGTGAAAAGTGGATAGTACCACTGATTTATAAAAGGAAAACGTTGTACATGTAAAGGGGGGTTGTTCCCAAACCTCCCCAAGACAAAAGATGGCAAGCCGAGGCCTTCCATGGGACCAAAGAAAAGAAAACCATAACATCCTCAGGTAATCACATCCAACAGCCCCAAAAGACAAAACACACCCAATAGTCCCAAGACAGAAACTCTCCTCCACTACGAGGCCCACCTACATGATACAACTTTCAATAAACCAAGAACAACACAAAAGGGAAGGTCAAACAGCCCTCCAAAATGATTCCTGGCTTCACGAATCACCTAGTCTTCAGTTCTCCGAAATTCCTTTCTTGCTGGCTGCATCAGACTTTGCCTTTCTAGCAATATCCACCATCCACCTACGTTTGATCAGAAGCAATGTAGACTTCAAACCTTTTTCCACGCCTTCATTTGAGACACCAATCAATCTAGTAGTCTCGCCCATGGAAGGAAGGATCGAAATCGGATTGAGATCACTAGGCATCAAGGTTTGCCATATCGGATTTCGGTTTCGTCTCGGAGGGGTCGGAGAGAAGAGATATCAGAGAGATCTCGGGATCTCGAAAAAAAATCCAACAATAAAATCAATTCCTAGATAACATAGATAATTGCATATATTCTCAACAATGGATAACACAATTTCATTTCAATATCATAATATAAATACATAAAAGAAAGTCAATCCACACAAGTAGAAAGATCAATAGTGCACATATTTGTCCATCTACAACAAAAGTACATAAATTAAATAGAAAGCCAATAGAGATTCATGATACAAAATAGTGACCAACTGGCCGTCACAATCATTATTCATTAGTCATTAACTGCAAAAATTATGCAAGAGAATTGAAATAATTAAATAGTCAGGAACTAATAATACAAGTCATGTCATATAACACTCAGAAATTAATTAACAAAAAATCATTAATTACTAAAATTTTACTATCAGAATTTTTATTTAATTCTCACCTGACCCCCAAAGATCACAATGAAGAAATCTGACAATAACATAAAAAATAAAATTCAGACTTAATTTAGAAAAAAAGGGGGAGAGAGACAGACAGACACACGCACACACAGGGGGAGGAGGCACTGGCTGTCTCGGGAGGGAGAATGGGACTGTGGTAGAGCCGTAGAGGCGCCGGAGGGGATCACCCTCCGGCACCGGCACCGGCACCCGCGCGCGCACACACACACACACAGAGATAGAGAGGGAGAGAGAGAGAGAGGTTATATAGAGAGAGAGAGGGGCACCGGAGGGGATCACCCCCTCCGGCACCGATACGCGCACACACACACACAGAGAGAGGTCATATATATAGAGAGAGGGGCACCGGAGGTAATTACCCCCTTCGGCACCGGTACGCGCATAGAGAGAGAGAGACAAATCACAGAGAGAGAGAGAGGTGCAGAGAGAGATGAGAGAGAGAGAGAGAGGTACACACATAAGTCACCGAGAGAGAGAGAGAGAGGGGTACACGCACACACACAAGTCACCGAGAGAGAGAGAGAGAGAGAGAGAGAGAGAGGAGAGAGAGAGAGAGAGAGGGACAATCGTGGAGGTCGGGGGGTGGGGAGGGGGCGACCACCGTGAATCGGGGGAGGGGGGGATCAGTGGAGGTCCCGAGGGGGGGGGGGGGGGGGGGGGGGGGGCGACCACCGTGAAGGGCACTCACCTTTCCGACGGGGGCGAGGAAGACGGCTCCGCGGTCTGCTGCGTCGGTGATGCCCGGAAGTACCGTTCGCGCACGTCGGTGATGCCTGGAAGCTCCGCACCTCGGAGAAGGCCGCCCGCAACCACGGCGTGAGAGAGAGACGGGGTGGCGTAAGGATGGAGGAGGAGAGGGGAGACGACGGTGGAGGGCGGATCACGGCGGAGCAGCTGGACTGCAACGACCTCCGGGCTCCGGCGGTGGAGCAGACTGGCAGAGGGGTGAGGGTTAGAGAGGGCTCGGGTCGGGAGGGAGAGAGGAGGTCGCCGCGAGAAGGGAAGGGAGTGAGAGATGAAGGTGGTAACTGGGGTTTATCGAGGTTAAAAAATATTTAAAAAAATGAACAGGGACACGATGGGACTTGGGAGGCTCGAACCGTGCGCGGTCGGCCCGTGAACCGGCCTGCTCGCCCTTGACCCCGCCCGCCTGCACGCCGTACGACGCCCACCCGTGACCCCGCTCGTCGGGCTCGTGACCCAGCCCGCCCACGCCCGTGACCCCGCCGCCACGCGCGAAAACCGCCTGCGCGCCTTTTCGTCTCGGCGCTCTCGCGTCTCGGGCTGTCGCCGAGACCGAGAATCTTGCGAGATCTCGCGAGATTCTCGCGAGATGGCATTCCATGCTAGGCATCGATCCGATCCGGATCGGATCGCAAGATTCCATGGATCCAAGAGAAGTTTGGCCGATCTTGGATCGGCCAGTCTACAAAATATGGAAGGCAGGTGTTGAACCCTAAAAAGTTACAGACAGCATCCTGGGTATTTTCCTTCAAAGATAAACAAAGAGATCTGCAAGCCGCATTACGTCTCCGAACAAATCGGAAGAGATTAATGCCTTGCACTAAACACTGAAGTACAAATACACCATGAAAGAAAAATCCAGCAGCATGAGGTCTATAAAGACCGAGTGACAAATACAAGTACAAGTACACAGAAGAAATCCGAAAGTACGAGGTCCATAAAGACCAAGTATGAAGTACAAGTACAAGTACAAGCACAAGAACAAGTTGGCGACAGAAGCTCTAAGGGTGCAAATGCAACTCTTCACCAAGCAGAACTCCGAGCAAAGAAGTGGGATTTCAGTAAATTGGGTACCCCTCAAATGAGGCCCTTATGGCCTATTTATAGGCAATCCTTCCCCCCATTTCAAAACACCCCTTAGGTCTAAGGGGAATGGGAGAAGAGAGGGCGGTTGGAGGGCTCCAACCTGTTTAAGTATTAAACAGGTTGGAGGCTCCCCCTCTAACCGGTTTAATATTAAACCGGTTGGAGGGGAGGCCCCCTCCAACTTTTAATATAAAACCGGTTGGGGGGTGCTCCCCCTCCAACCGGTTTTATATAAAACAGGTTGGGGGTGCTCACACCCCCAACCGGATTGATATTAAACCGGTTGGGGGGGAAATGTTTAATATTAAACAGGTTGGGGGTGCTCCCCCCCCCCAACCAGTTTAACATTAAACCGGTTGAGGGGGAATTCCCCCCCAACTGGATAGGGGCCTCTCCCCCTCTCATTCTTCTGCTGCCATGCAGCAGGGGGAGAGGAGGCCCTCCCCTATAAAAGGGGAGGCACCCCCTCCATCTGAAGAGAGGAAAAAAAACCCCAGAAAATCCCCATATGCTGGCCGGCCTCCAAGCCTTCAAGCCCTCATATCCTCCCTCAAAACCCTTCTGGTTGGCCTCCCAAAGCCTTGAGAAACCAGTCCCCATATCCTGGAGAGCCAATCTCCCAATCCTTGAAAAACCAAGCCCAAGCTCCCCACTTGAATGTTCAAAGTTTGAGAAACAGCAATAAAGCTTTCTCCTCTTCGTGTAAATCTCTACACTTGTTCTTCAAGGCTTCTTGTTCAGTGCGGTGCATTTGTATATTTGTGCTATATTTCATATCCCCACATCGAGCAAGTCTCTGTGGGGATTCTTCGGGATTTAAATACCGTCCATATCGAGCAAGTCTCTATGGACACATGGTATTTAAATGCCCTTGTATGTTTGTATATTTCATATCCCCACATCGAGCAAGTCTCTGTGGGGATTTTCCGGGATTTAAATACTGTTCATATCGAGCAAGTCTCTATGAGCATATGGTATTTAAATACCCTTGTATGTTTGTGCTCTAAATGCCTCCATATCGAGCAAGTCTCTATGGGCATGTGCATTTAGATGCCGTTTGTTCTTGTATGTATATGTTTCTTCGAGGAGACTCTGCCCAAGCAGAAGTTCTGCCCAAGAAGATATTCATATGATCCTAATCTCGGGCTTATATGCATTTGTTTTCTTGAGAAAACTCTGTATAAACAGAAGTTCTGCTCAAATACATATCCATATAATCATGACCTTATGATCATATGTATATGATTCTTAGGATGAACTCTGCTCACGCAGGTACAAGCACAATACTCTAGTATATTTGTATCTTGGTATATTCTGTACCCCACATCGAGCAAGTCTCTGTGGGGATTTTTTGGGGTTTAAATACTGTTCATATCGAGCAAGTCTCTATGGACATACGGTATTTAAATACCCTTGTATGTTGTGCTGTAAATGCCTCCATATTGAGCAAGACTCTATGGGTACGGATATTTAGATGCCTTGTACTCACATGTATATGTTTCTTCGAGGAGACTCTGCTCAAGCAGGGATTCTGCTCAAGAGCATATCTGTATGATCATAATCTTGTGCTTATATGCATATGTTTTATTAAGGAAACTCTGTCTAAACAGAAATTCTCCTCAAATACATACTCATATAATCGTGAGTCTATGTTCATACGGATATGATTCCTGAGTTGAACTCTGCCCACGCAGGGGTTCTACCCGAGAACATATCCATGTAAGTACAATCTTATGCATATATTTCCTCAAGGACACTCCATCTAAACGGAAATTCCGTCCCAAAATTTAATCGTATGTTCATAACTATGTGTTTATATGTATACATTTCAACAGAGATCTTGTCCTTGAAGACGAGTATATACTCAGAAGATAATTTCGCTAATACGGGCATGTTCCTGCCCATTGCAAGCTACATGACAAGTTCCACAAAGGAAACTCATACTCTTTTCAAAAAGACAACCCTATTTTCAAACTTAGACTCATTCTGTTCAAAATAAACAAAGCAAAAATGTTGTCTTGGAATTTCTTACAGATGCATATATTCTCGCCCATGCTATGAAATGGTATTCGGGTTGAAACTGGTGTCAATACGACACCTAGGGCTTTTAACTCGATGTAAATGTAACATCGGTTCCGATCAATGGAGACAGGGGTCCAGCACACGCCACCCCAATCGCCTGATGATTAAAAGGCACGGAATCAAAGAAGTTCAGATCAAAACACGGCGCACTCATCCGTTTCACGGATATACAAAAATTCTTTTTCTGCATCGCGTAGACCCTTACTTCTGCCTGGTAGACAGGCTGGCACGCCCCGCAACACAAAGTCAAAACATGATAAATGAAATGAACCTCCCCATACATAATGGGGGGAGAAAGGAAAAAAATCCCGTGTCCATAGCAGGATCGAAATCGGATCGGGATCGCTCAGGCCTGATCCCGATCCGATCCGGCCGATTCCCAAGCAGAATCGGCCAGAATTGGAGGAATCGGCCTGGATCGGCCATGGCCGATCCGATCCAGAATCGGCCGATTCCGTTCCGATCCGGCTGATTCTGCCTTCCATGCTACAAAATGGATTTTGTTTTTGAAAAAATTAAGAAAAATTCAGAAAAATGCAGGAAAAAACAGCAAAAATGAGGGAAAATCTGATAAATTGAAAGAACTAACATTTGCATAAAAAATCAATCATACATGCATTCATAGTATATGAAACATAAGACTTTGTGTATTATTACTACTATAATAATACAAGAAAAGCATAAAATATTAAAGACTTGTGTATTATTTATCTGAATACCATTTAAGTAAATGTTTACTTAAGATATTACATGTAAATAAGGAAGTACCCCCCATTTGAATCCATTAAAAATATAAAAAAAATCACATCTCTTACTAATAAAAAGTCAACTCTCCCATCCAAGAAGAAAGTCATGATTTTGGTGATTCTATCAAAATAGCAACTTTCTAATCTCTCATAATTTGGCATATTTAAAAATTTTATAATTCAAATAAGTCCAATAAAATACTAAAAATCTAAAGTCCGACAAAAAAAACCAAACATGCATATGACTTCTCCAAGGGAGCCACTCTCCTACTGACAAGATAATCTGCTTGAGACCTCTCGTGATTTGGTCAAACTAAGCTATCATGCAAGTATTAAAGTTGTTGACATTCTTCAGCCCCAAACCACCCAACTTCTTAGGGAGGGTAATCCTGCAGCAGGAGATGTCATGCCAACCTCTAGTCTTGTTAGAAGAGCCGTACTAAAAGAAGCTCACTGAATAGAGTGTAACTTCTTACCATTGAGCTAGGAACCCGGAAGACTGAAAGGAAGTTGGTGGGTAAACTATCCAGCACTGAAGAGCATAAAGTGAGACGCCCCCCAAAGGATAACAACCTCGCCTTCCATCCTATTAGCCGGGACTCAGTTCTCTGAATGATGGTTCTCCAATAAGTGCAGTGCAAAGCGCTCAGAGAAAGCGGGAGCCCAAGGTACAATATAGGGAACATACCAATGGTACACCCTATAAGAGTAGCAACCCTCCATAACAGTCTCTCCTCTAAATTCATACCAAATAGAGTGCTCTTATTAAAATTAACTTTCAGGCCAATAGCCTCCTGAAGCAGCTCCAACAAAAGCCTCGTCATAGTATAGGAGTGTCCCTCATCCTCCAAGAATAGGATGGTAGCATTTACTTACTGAAGATGGGGGCTAATAGGACCATCTCTACCTGTGTTATCAAAAGCGGCTGAGGCGATCACCTCGGTGATGAGGCAAGGCGAGGCGCCACTCTGATTCCTCACGTCTGCCAAGATCGTTGAGGCCATCGCCTCCATCACCTTCGAGGTTGCCTAAGCCCCTCTGGGCACATTGGGCACTTGAATCACTAGGCCCTGCTAAACTGGACCGGTCTGGTTTCCTCCCACTCATAAACCCCCCTCTCGAACCCTAAAAGGCCATCGCTATCGACTCCCGAGTCCCGACTCTAAGCTCTCCCCCCTCTCCTCGAAGTGCTATCGACTGACCCCCATCGAGTAGCGGGCGTGCTCTGACGAGGGCGAGCAGCGAAGCGAACCACTCCGGCATGAAACTCTTTGGCAAGGGAAAGTGGCGCAACGGACATCTCCGCGAGCCAAAGTTGCTCCCCTACCCTCTCTCTCTCTCTCTCTCTCCTCTCTCTCTCTCTCTCGCATACGGTGACATGCACATCCCTCTTTCCCCCTCTTCGACTCTCTCTCTCTCTCTCTCTCTAGCACACACGCTCACATGTGAGAGGGGAGGAGAGCCCTCTTTGTGACTTTCATTGTGTTATCTTATTTATTTTTATTAGATTCAAATAAGGGGTACTTTTTTTTATTTACATGTAATATCTTAAGTAAATGAAATAAATAATGTACTTTCAGATATGAAGAGGATCAAGTATATGTATTCAACTCATACGTAATATATATATAATATATATATATATATACACATGCGAATCGACCGAATCGAACCCGATGGGCATAGCATCGGGCCGCATCGGTGAATCAAACCCAATTCTGTATCGATTCGCCCGACACTGTTCGATTCAGCCGGTCAAGTCAACTGGCAAATGTCTGATCACAATCGAAAGAGCAAGGTTCAAGAACAAGGAGATCGGGCTGGATCGCCCAGCCAATAACTGATCAGATCATAGAAGGCAGGATCAAATCGGTCGCGATTGCCCAGGCCCGATCCGAGATCAGATCTCAAGATCCCATGGATCCAAGGGAAGTCTGTCGGATCCTGGATCGGCCAGTCTATAAAATGGTTTTTTTTGTTGTTGAAAAAATTGAGAAAAATTCAGGAAAAAACAGTAAAAATGAGGAAAAATCTGATAAATTGAAAGAACTAACATTTCCATCAAAAATCAATCATACATGCATTCATAGTATATGAATCATGAAATTTAAGACATTGTGTATTAATACTACTATAATAACACAAAAATACATAAAATATTAAATGTAACTTACATTTAATGGACGACTAATAATCTTGCCATCTACTTCCAGACCTAGATGACTTACCATTATGTGGGTTTTGATAGCCATAACCAAAGAGGGAATTTGCCAAATCATGCATATCCATTTGAATCCCTCTTGGTGTAAATTGTTGACTTGAGCTTTCTCTAGATTGTGATGGAGCTGGACACCGTATGCCAAGCGGTTTGTATGTGCTTGTTGCTTCACTATGCTCTTGTTCTTGTAAAGGCCAATTCCCCCCCATTCTTCTTATACTCCAAGAGGCGAGCTGTTAATATCAGAGTACGTAAAATGGGAGGCTGAAATGCAAGTATATGAGTAGATCCTGAACTATAGCTTGGCTCCCAAGGTGGTCACTTATAGGTTGCATGACCTCTCTTTTTGTGTTGGGCTCTTCTTAATGCAGGCTGAGTGGTAGGCACTCTAGATGTCTCTGGCATGATTGTTGAGTGTCGTGGTCTCTGTCTAGTAGTAGAAGTAACTGGTTGAAACAAAAGAGGTGGGTCCTCATTTACCCTAAGCTCTGGATCTCGAGCCTCTACTCCATTCAATTCTCCTTCTGCCCATGAGCAATCGTGAGGATCAAACTCTGGAACATCCTTTCTTGTCTTGTTTGCACCCATGCATTTAGTGGGTGTTCCTCATCAAGCAACTCATCAACATCAATGGAGATGATACTGCTTCTCTTTCTGCTAAACGTTGCTCCCAATGACTACTTGCAAAAGCCATTAGCGTTGCCTGCTCTTCTTTTGTCTTTGTCGAATGCACTTGACTTTCAACTGCATATTGTAGTGGCAATAGACCACTTCTCTAGCCTAGTTGCACTCAACCTATTCTAACTTTTGTGTGAATAAGTGAGAAAGTGCTCCAATTCCTCACACTGGCTAGATGAAGTGGTCTGATTGAGTACTCTAATGACAACCCTTGCAATTGGATTTCTTTGACCAGCCTTGTAGTCTAACATAACCCACCACTCACTTGCAAAAAAAAAAAAAAAAAAAAAATGAATTAACGCATAATGGTTTTGGATTGTCAATTTGTCATCAAGTAAAGATGAGCTTAAGGTTCTCACCAGGACTCATTCTATTCACTGCCTCTTTAATATCATAATCTCTATAAATGTCCAACTTCAGTTTAAATCTGTCCATCTAAAGTATAAAATAATTGGTATGATCAAACTAGTAATGTGTAATTTGTAAAGTACATTGAATACTTGAAAAGGGATTAAAGTCTTTAAGTTGATTGTACCTCTATCATAGCATCTATTCTTTCTTCAGTGGTCCTAGACAATCTTGAGATGACATTGATTGTCCCTTGGAGCACCTCACCATCGTTGTGAGGGAATCACTATTTGATACATGAGGTTAAAAAATACCCTATATGTACAAAATATGTCTAATAAGTTAGAAATTCAATATGCACAATAAGATATAATTTGAAAGTTAATGCATTTACCCGCTGCATGTAAATCTTGGTGGAGGGTGGACTCCCATCTTGTATCAATAATTCTCCACCATTTTTAAAATGCCATGGGATGCTTCTCTCTCAACCTTTCTTTGGCTTTATCCATAGTCCCATACATGTAACCCATGTCATCTTTTTCCTCTCCATCAACCATCCTCAAGACTAGTACAAGAGGCTTTATTAGCTTCAACTTCAAGTAATATGAGATTCTATCCCAAAAATGATGATCGCTGATCAAGCAAGAAATCTTATGTGCGACATCTCTGGATTCCTCTCTCAATGTAGCCACATGTGCCACTATTCAGAACTGTGCATGAGAGTGCCCAACTCATGTTTAAACTTATGCAAACTCTCTAATGCAATAAATTGGGAGGCAAATCTAGTTGGGCCAGGACGAATGATGTCATGTCCATCTATGCACTCTCTCATCATATGCAGGATTCTATTGTGTCCATAAATAAAACTAGTAATCATTTGTGCCTTGGACACCAAGTTTGCACATATTTATCTTTGCCAATGTCCTCCATCATCAAGTCTAAAGAGTGTGCTGCACAAGGGACCCAATAGAGACGTCGTTTTCCCATCAACTTTCTTCCAGCTGCCTTATAAGTAGCTTCATTATCAGTGACAACTTGGACTATGTTTTCCTCGCCAATTTCTTCAACCATCTCATTCATAAGCCTGAATAGGTACTCTGCATTCTTTATTTGTCCACTTGCATCCACAGATTTCATGAACACTGTACCCTCACTGCAATATACAGGAAGTTAATCATAGACCTTCTTATTGTTCATGTCCATCCATCACACATAAGAGTACAATCCCTTGCCATCCATATAGCTTTGAAGGATGCTACCCCTCCTTTGTCTCAGCCAATTCCTCTTCAAGATGTTTGCCATCAATGTCCTTTGATGTTGGAGCTTTCAAACTTGGGCCTGCCTCTCCAATGGAATCTATCATTGTCTGGAAGTATGGACTAGATGCTATATGGGCTAGGACCCCTACATGAAAAATCATTTTACAATATTTTTTACAGCATGTTTGGCTGAAGCAGCTGTGGTTTTCACCCTTTCATTGCAGTTTTATGCTAGGCTGTTTTGAATGGTTTTCTATGCATGAATGTGTTCATACGACCTCGTGCAAGATCAATGACACCAGTTCCCCTCATTGAACCACCTCTCTTAACTAAGCCAGCTGCCCTTGTTACACTAGCTCCTGATGATGATTCTTCCTTATACTATGGTACTTCTTCATCTCACTTCCTCTCTAGCAATAGTTGTAGCACACCGACTCTGCTGTATTCTTCTCGCCGTTCTCTCTGATTAGGTGAGAGATCCTCATAATCATCATCTTCTGACTCATGAACAACAATTGGTCTTTTTTCATTACACCCTTACTTCTCCCCTGCCCAGAAAGCTCTTCATGCAATTCTTGTTGTTGTTGAATATGTATGTCTTTTTGTTGTTGTCTTCCAGCATATACTCTTTCATCTCATTCACTAGCTCCTGTGGACATTGCTTACATTTTGATACATTCTCACCAATACCTGTAATATGTTATTTTAGGCGGTATACACCTCCATTCATTTCCTTTCCACAGTGGTTACATTGCACTCTCTTAGAGGCACATCAAGAAGAACACTATGCCTCCACCCAATGTCTAATTGTGGGCCTGGTGATTGCTCTTCCTTTGGGCCCCTTCCTCGTGGCCCTCCTCAGCCATAATTGTTAATTCTATAGGCTATAACAATACAAAGGCATTCATGTGTAAGTATAAAATTATAATCTTGATTACATCCAATAACAATGAATTTATAACTAATTTTTTGAAATTAACCACCAACATTATCATACAAAGACACAATTAGGTCAATTAAGTGATTGAAATTCTTAATCGATCTCCAATTGTGCTAATAGAACAAAAGCCCTAAATTTCAAACTCTAATTGGGGTAAACTTTGGGGGTTTTCTCTAATTTCCCGAAATTAACCACAACATTATCATACAAAGATACAATTAGGTCAATTAAGTGATTGGAACACTTAATTGATCTTCAATTGTGCTAATAGAACAAAAGTCCCAAATTTTAAACCCTAATTAGGGTGAAATTTTGGGGTTTTATCTAATTTCTGAAATTAACCACTAACATTATCATACAAAGACACAATTAGGTCAATTAAGTGATTGGAACACTTAGTTGATCTCCAATTGTTAAAAACCCCAAATTTCAAACCCTAATTAGGGTGAAATTTGGGGGTTTTGTCTAATTTACAAACTCTAGGTTTTTAAAGCTCTCATATCCTTTCTATAATCTAAGAATATGAAGATGGAACAAGATCAAGCATATATGCATGATTTTTCATTTTTTTTAAATTTTATCTAATTTAAGAATTTAAAATATACTGTGATAAGAAAAGCTTCTCCTTTGCTTGAATAAGATCTCTTGAGATCTACTCAAGAGGATCTCCCTTGGCCTTCTTTGAGCTCCTCTCTAACCTCTTTCAAAGAGAACAAGAGTCTTAGAAGAGAAGAAGAAGAAGAAGGAAAGGAGGAGGAGGAGGCCGGCGGGTGGCGGCAGCAGTGCGGGCGGCGGACCTGGCGGGAGAACCCCTTCCCCCTTGCGTTCTTCCTGGAAGGGCGAAAAGTGGGAGGAGGGGGCTGCGAACTAGAGAAAACACATCCGATCTTTGGATCTGTGTTTTAAGGGGGATCTGCCAGGGATCGGCCCTAATCGGCCAGATCGACCAGGGATCGAGCGACTATGCTCGATAAGGGCTCGATCCGGCAGGTAAACTTAAAATTTGAATTTTAATCGGCCGGATCGACGGGATCGACCATTCGATCTAACTCGATTCCACTCTAGTTCGGCCGATCCATATTAAAAACTTGGATTTCGGAGGACTTCCCCCCGGAATCGGATCCCCAGTCGTCGATTCGATGCAGAATCGGCCGATCCTATGCCAATCCTGGCGATTCTACCTTCCATGGATCGGATCGGCCGATCCGGCCGATCGTGCTGAGCGAGGGGTGGTTGATGCAAGTTAAAGAACCCGGGTATCGGGATCGGATCGGCCGGCCCCAAACCGGTCCGACCGGCCGATCCCGACCCCGGCTCGGCGAGCCCGACTGGGTCTGGCCGAGGTAAAGGGGGCTGGATCGCCCCCCTTAAAAAAATTGAAAAAAAAGGAAAAATATGAAAAAATAGGAATATATAAACATTGTATTTATGAACTGAAATACATGAAAAATAGGACAAATATATCATTGGTACTGAGGAAAAGTAATATAATGATATTTATTGGAATCGCACATTATATTGTGTGGACATAAGTTTACATAATCTGTCCAAGACATATAATGTTGGTAATATGCCTCATATTGACTCAAATATTGACTATGGCATCTGTGTTCGCATATATGATAGTAATTGGTGTGTAGCCAGGTATTTCAGGCACTTGGTATGAGCCATATGACTCATATGGGTCATGTGAATGCGAATCGACTCAGTAGATTGTGCATATGCTCCCCTCGGTGTAATATGATGCATCCGGTATTGAGGATATCCCAAGTAGCCTCCCTGCCCTTGGTATATCCTTCAGTGGAAACTAAGATGATGTATCTGACGCTTGCTCCATGGTCTCAAACTCCATCCGTAGCTTTTCTTGACGCTCCCACTCCTCTTGCATCTTCTTCTTCTTCATTAACCAATTCCGTCTATGTGGAATGAAGTTGCGATTGTATCCCGAATCTTCGGATGCTCCTTGGCCTTGGCCTTGCCCTTGCCCTTGCAATTGAGATGCCACTTTCTTCCCCTTTCGTGCATATTGTTGACTTGAGGTTTGTGCTTCCCTCCCTTGCCTACTCCCATGATGTTGATCTTGAGTAGCATGGGTGAAGTCTTCCTCTCCGTGAATCAATAGGGTCGGTGGCGGTGCCGGTGGCGGTACACTGCTGACAACTAGGACATCTCCTCCATGATCAGATCCCTCACTAGGAGTACTTGTCTTCGATGTGGATCATTAGAAGTTTGGTATTCACATTATTGCTTGGCTCCGGTGTTTCATCATCTATATCTTCCTCGATTGTCTCCAGTCTGCAATGCTAATGCCATGTTTCTTTCTGCTCTTTCCTCTTGCACCTACTGTCTTCTTTGGCGTTTAGGGGCTGGGGGAGTTTCAACCTCCGGAAGCAAAGGCACATCATCAAGCTCACCTAAATGAGACATAACATGTTAACATGAGAAATAATAATTTATAAATGATAATGCCATGTTGCATGTACATTGTAAGGTCATCTACCTGCAGCCCATGCTGATCATGCGGTCGAACTCTGGTTCAACCGAAGTGGTTGCATTTACCCATGCATGTAGTGGATGTTCCTCCTCAAAAACTTCTTCTATATCTATTGTCTCGGATGGAGTTGCTTCAGCTTGTTGTTGGCCCGAGATCTATATTTTTCTCTATCTTGAACTTGTTTGATTAATTGGAGATTTTTAAGCTTCAATCTCATGTTGTAGTGGCAAAATACCAACTTCTCAACGTGTAGACTTCAAGCGGTTTCTTTGTTTTGTGTGGATCAAGCCAATGCGCTCCATTTTCTCTCACACCCTGTGGCAGACGTGTTTGGCTTAACACCCCGAATAGCTACATAGGCTAAGTCTTCATATCCTAAGTTCTTCCATGATCCAACCACTAATCCGCTGTAAATGAAGCATGTATAGTGTTTTAGAAAATAGAAGTAGTAGAACCACTCATTTTAGAGGCAAATAAATATGATGTAACTTCTAACCTGGACTCAAATCTAAGCAGCTCTTTGTGCCGTGCTAGTACCAAAGTGGTAGAGTTAAGTCTATAATCATGCATTTGTTTGCATGCTATGATTGCCCTATCGTCATTGTCTAGCATCCGTTTGATTACATTTTTTGCCCCAATCAACACTTCAGAGGCATTGTCATAGTTCTCATTCCTCCCATCAGTCCTATACATGTATTGGGTTGAAGAAATGCCCTACATATAGAAGAAAAAGTTAAAACATGAGTTATAAATAATGTAATCACAATTCACAAGCGTTGAAGTGTTATGCTTACCTGCAGCATGAAGATCATGATGCAATGTGTGCTCCCATCGTCGATCTATGATTTCCCACCACTTGGCATACGTGTTTTGTTGTTCATTTGTATAAGCTCCATTGCTCTCGATCCATGCCCGTACAAGTAACCCATCTCGGATCTCCTCTCCCCATCTACCGCCCTTAACACTCGAACAAGCGTTCTACTACATTCAAAACATTTTGGACCCCCTTCCAAAATGGCTTTGATTGGAATGTCGGTCACCTTCTTTCCTTCTCCCTCACCCGTGTAGGAGCATGTCGGACATATAGTTTCTCCACTCTTCAGATGCTACCATTCTAATAAGGTTGCTACGTTGCCCATTTATGCTATCCAATGCAATATATTGGGATGCAAACCTTGTAGGTGCTGGCCGAAGCAACTCCCGTCCATGTGTATGCGTCCTTATGATGTCCAATATGTTGTTGTGGTTTGTAGATGAATTGGTTACGAATCTTGCACTGTTGACCACATTTTTCTAGCATTAGGTCAATGCAGTGCGCGGAGCAAGGAACCCAATACAAGTGTTCCCTTTTCTCCATTAGTTTTTGGCCCGCCAACTTGAAAGCCTCTGCATTGTCGGTTACCACTTGGACTATTCTTTTCTCTCCAATCTCCTCCACCATCTCATCCATCAACTGAAATAGGTAGTCCGCATTCTTCACCTTGCCAGAAGAGTCTACCGACTTCCAAAAAATAGTCCCTGCTTTACAGTAGATTAAGAAGTTATCATACTTCTTCGTGTAATGCCTGCACAATTCCATAAGAAAAATTAAAACCTATGTGTTATTAATGAATAAGTGAATAACAATTAACTGACCAAACACTTTACATACCTGTCCATCCATTGCACATTAACGTGCAACCATATTCATCCCATATCCATTCAAAAGTGGAAACGTATGCCTTTATATCTTCAACCTCCGTGTCCAAGTATTTGTTGTAGATTTCATATGAAGTAGGGCCTTCCACCCCTTTGCCCACTTCACCAATAGTCGAGATCAAGGTTTGCCATATCGGATCTCGGCTTCGTCTCGGGAGGGTCAAAGAGAAGAGATCTCGGAGAGATCTCGGGAGATCAGGATAACATAAAAGTGTGGATCACATAGGTTCACATGGATAATTCCTTAAAGAACATAGATAATTACATACATTCTCAAGCCTCAACCTATGTCACATATATCATACAACAAGAGTGTGAGAATTGGACTTCGAAATGTGCATTTTGATTTTTCTCTCCTTAGGATTCTAGTTTATTTTCAATTAGAAAGTGAAAAATCTCATGAGTTTAGGTGATGATAGCTTAGGTTTGACCAAATCCTGAGAGGTCTCAAGCAGACTAAGTGCTGTCAGTAGGAGAGTGGCTCCCTTGGAGAAGTCATATACACGTTTGACTTTTTTTACCGGACTTTAGATTTTTAGTATTCTATTAGGTTTATTTGAATTATGAAATTTTTAGATATGCCAAATTATAACAAATTATGAAAGATTAGAAAGTCACTATTTTGATTGGAACCATCGAAATCACGATTTTCTTCTTGGATGGGAGAGTTGACTTTTTATTTGTAAGATAATGATTTTTTTGATATTTTTATTGATTCAAATGAGGGGGTACTTCCTTATTCATGTAATATCTTAAGTAAAAGGAGTCCTGACACCCTGCCTGAAGAGGATCCTAACTGACAACCCTGCCTGAACCCTGAAGACATCTCGGCCATCTCGTTTCTCGGGGAGGGGCCGAGACCGAGAATCTCGCGAGATCTCGCGAGATTCTCGCGAGATTGCATACCATGGTCGAGATCATTGACTCACAATATGGTCCTTTTGGTGCATTAGCCGGTATGCTGTTGAAGAAGAACCATCTTGACGTCGCTCTCCCTATCTTCTCCTTGCATATTTTCAAATTCTTGAAGGCTGCAGAAATGGATGGTTGCTTCTCCCTCCTCCTGGTGAGAAATGGGTCTATTGGTCCCACTCTAGGATCTCCGTCTCTAGGGATATCCACTGGAACCTCAGGTATATTTGAACTCATTCCAGCACTTGAACTCCCTTGTCCGCTACCCCCATGGCCACTACCTTGACCTACGTGATGACCGGTACGTCGGAGATAGTCCTCTTCCGCATAAGACCTTCGACTTTCTTCGATGCCCGACGAAATTGTTCTATAATATGAGATAGAGGGTCGGAGGGTGCTAAACTAAAATAAATGTTTCAAAACTAAGTTAACTAATTACTAACCTTCATCATCATCATCAAGATCAATTGTTTGTCTCCCTCTTGGTAAATCCACGGACCTTCGAGGAGGGGCAGGCAATTCTTCCTGGATTTCTTGTCGTCTTCTACTAGTGTTTGCTTGGATGTCTCTTTCTCCTTCATATATTGGAAAAATTGCATTCGAACTTCAGCAGAAACTCTCGAGCATGGTGCCACCTCACCTTTAATTCCCGCTAGATGTTGTTTCAAACGAAATACGCCGCCTGATAAGACCCGGTTACATACTTGCATTGGACCTTCCTTCGAGCCATGTCCCACATGATACCATGAGCCCAAGCGGGATCGGCTAAGAGGGTTGCTTGAAGAATGGGGAGCCGGAGCAGCACCACCACCTTCGGCGGCCATCACTTAGAATACAAAAAAAGAAGTTAATAATAAAAATAGAAATAAATAATTTTTTTTACGGATGAGAGAGAGGGAGATGAATCGCAGCCAAGAGTTCGGACCATAAGTTTGTGTGAGAGAGCCCGAAGAGTCGAAGACGAAGCGCAAGAGCGTGAAAGATGAGATCGCCTCCCAATAGTGCAAAATACCGCCCGAGAGAGAGAGGAATGCCCAAAATATTGAGAGGAGGGGAGGAGAACTCAAAACTTGAGTTTAGAACATATTGAGGCCTTTGGGGGGTTTATATAGACCCCCAAGGCCTCCAAAGGCTCAAAAGAGCCGTTTCTGGCCGTTGGGGAGCGCCCCCCAACGGCTAGAAAATGGCTAGTTGGAAACTAGCCGTTACAGCCAGATCGCCGCGGACCGGCCCGGTCCGCGGTGGATCGGGCCGGGATCGCCGAGCCCGCCTAGCCCGGACGATCCGCGCACACGGGACCGCACACGTTTACCCCGGCTCGGTTCGGCCGGGCCAAAACCGAGCCAGCTCGGGCGATCCGATCCCGAGCCGGCCGAGTTTTGATTCCTTGGCTGGATGGACCCCTTATAAAAATTGTAAAAGTTAGAAGCATATGAAAAAATAGAAAAATGTTAGGATTGCATTTATTAACTGAAATACATCAAATAAAGTGTATGATACAATCATATTAATGTATAAACATAATGAATATGTATATCAATCATATACGTGTATACTAACGTATATATCTTATTTACCTGAACATCATTTAAGTAAATGTTAGTTTTTTAGAAGTTGGCCGAAGGGCCAATTTCATTAGCCAAAAGGCAAAGGAAAAAGCAAAAAGCATACAAAAGGAAAGAGATAACCAGAAATAAACCAGAAGAAAGGTAAAGGGGAGAGGTATGACTATCAAGATGATAGAAGCCCCTACCCCAAACCCAAAAAACCACCCAATTACAAGGTAAAATTCCTCCCCCTTCAACTGATCTAATAGGGCAGATAGCTTGACCGGCTCTCCAGAGACACTAAGATGCCACTGATACACAAAGAGATACAATCATTTAGAATAAGGAACAAGTTTCTGAACTCCTGGTTAAACAACCTCTTATTCCTTTCCTTCCAGATTGACCATAGCATCGCTGGTAAACACAGCTTCCAGAGGTCCTCCTCAACTCCTGTGGGTTTATACTTTGGCCAAAAATCAATAAACTGATGCAAATTGAGGGGAACGCAACATGTGACATTAATAGTCTTGAAGAACAGATTCCATACAGTTCTGACTACTCCACAAGCAGTGAACAGATGATCCAAATCCTCCTGAAAACATGCACAAAATATGCATTCTTTTCTCGAATCTTTTCTGAACATATTGACCCTGACCAAAGTAAATAGCATCTTCCATGCAATTTTCCACATAAAGACCCTGATTTTCAAAGGTAACCCCTTATCCCACACTTGCTTATGCCATCTGACCTTCAACCCTCCTTGAATAAGCAGACGAACCGCTGATTTGACTGAAAACTTCCCTGACCTTTCCCATTTTCAAACTCTGCTATCCTTCATACCAGGGGATATCTTAGTGTTGTCAAGTGCCTCAGATAAATAAAGGAACTCACTGATCTCATCCTCCACCAAATTCCGTCTGAACATTAAGTGCCATGATGGATCAGACTGAGTTTGGGACCACAAATCAGCCAATAAAACCTGTGACTGTGACACAGTTCTGAACAATCCCGGACATGAGAACATGAGAGGCTCATTGTTTAACCATGGGTCTTGCCACAATCTGATTCTCCGACCATCTCCCACCTGAAGCCTAGAAGAGCACAAGTAGAAATCTAAATCCCTATAATTTGCTTCCAAATTGAGGATAAATATTACTACTCAGTAACTGAGAACACCACCCATCCACATTCCACAAGTACTTCCTCTTAACTATACAGCTCCACAATGCCCCATCATTTACATCCAATTTCACAGCCATTTCATGAGTAATGCATTATTAATAATCTCCATTGGCACTAGGCCCGCACCACCTTCTTCTTTCAACCTACACACCTTAGACCAGGAAATAGGGTTAACACCATGCACTTCTGGCCCCTTATCTCTCCAGAAAAAAGTAGCTCTCGCGATTCCATTTCTTGCAAATGACCTTAGGGGCTTTAAATATGGACAAGAAATATAAAGGAAGGCTGGACAGCACCACCTTAGAAAGAATCCATCTTCCCCCAGCAGATAAGAGTCTGCCCTTCCACCCACTAATCCTGTCACTGAACTTCTTAACAATTCCATTTTAGTCTGAAACTCTCCGAGATCTATCAGACAAGGGCAACCCAAGGTACTTAACAGGGAACTCCCCCATTTCACACCCATGATCTGCTCAATCTGAACCCTGAGGTTCTCATTTGCAATGTTCCCCACCAACTCACTCTTACAGAAATTAATTTTCAAACCAGTCACCGACTCAAGAAGTCTGAGGAGGATCCTCAAATTAATGAGCTTCTCAAGGTTATTTGAGGAAAAAAGGATTGTGTCATCAGCATACTGAAGGTGTGAAACTTCTAAACTCCCCCTTCCCACTGTAACTCCTTCAATTAACTCAGCCTGCCTTGCTTTCTTCCACATCTCACTCAAGACCTGCTCTATCAACACAAACAATAAAGGGGATAAAGGGTCAGCCTGCCGCAGCCCTCTAGAACAGCCAAAAAAGCCACATGGAGACCCATTAATGAGCACAGAAGATTTTTCCGATTGCACACAATGCCTGACCCATTCAATCCATCTATCCTTGAACCCATCACCTTCATGACTCTGAAAAGACATTTCCAATTAATCCTATCATATGCTTGTCAAAGTCAAGTTTGAGTGACACATATTGTCTCTTGTTGATCCTCTGTTCATGCAAACTTTCGTGGGCTGCCATGAAATTATCCAAAATGAAACGTCCCTAATAAAAGCTGACTGGTTACCATCAATGAGATTTCCAATCACCTTCTTGAGCCGGCCAGCCAAGGCCTTGGTGATGATTTTATACATAGAGTTCAACAAACTGATCGGCCTATAATCATTGATCGACTCTGCCCCAGCACACTTCGGAATAAGCACCAAATGGGTGGAATTGAAATGTTTGATACTCCATGGTCTTGTTTGAAATTCTGACACTACCGCCATTATATCTGACTTGATGACTGTCCAAAATTGCTGAAAGAACCCCAATGAAAATCCATCTGGCCCAGGAGACCTATTAGTATTTGTAGTTTCATTTACTTAAGATATTACATGTAAATAAAAAAGTACCCCCCATTTGAATCCAATAAAAATATTAAAAAAATTATATCTCTTTCTAATAAAAGGTTAACTCTCCCATCCAAGAAGAAAATCGCGATTTTTGTGATTCCATCAAAATAGCGTCTTTCTAATCCCTCATTATTTGGTCTATCCAAAAATTTATAATTCAAATAAACCCAATAGAACACTTAAAATCAAAAGTCCGGTGAAAAAAGTCAGACGTGCATATGACTTCTCTAAGGGAGCCACTCTTCTACTGACAACAACTAAGTCCTAGTTAGTAGGAGAGTGACTCCCTTGGAGAAGTCACATGTACATGACTTTTTTCACTGGACTTTTGATTTTTAGTGTTCTATTAAGTTTATTTGAATTATGAAATTTTTAGATATATCAATTATGAGGGATTAGAAAGACGCTATTTTGATGAAATCATCAAAATCGTGATTTTTTTCTTCGATGGTAGAGTTGACTTTTTATTGGTGAGAGAAAGGATTTTTTTGATATTTTTATTGGATTCAAATGATGGGTACTTCTTTATTTACATGTAATATCTTAAGTAAATGAAACTACAAATACTAACATTTACTTAAATGATGTTCAGGTAAATAAGATTTGAAATCGGCCTGGACTCAGCCTATAATCGGCCTGAACTCGGCCCTTGGCAGGGTTACCCTGGATCGGATTGGGGACCCAAAAATCGACCCGGATCGGCCAATCCGAGTCCGATCAGGCCGATTTTTGATACCTTGCAAAAGAGTGATTATGACCATGAAGCAAACCAAATGCAGATGGAAGCAAATTCAAAAAGTCTGACTGCGATGGAATATAATCTTGAAGACTCGATTATATAATCGAGACCAAGTATAATGGTCTTAAAAGACCAAACTGCAATCCAAATTACATTTTTTAAGTTCTTTGGACTTTGTGCCAAAGATGAATCTCGACATTATTACCAAAGGTATTTGGATTCAATCTGATGTAAATTAACACCGACCCCGGTCGGTGGGGAACGGTCCAGTACACAAAACCCTAAACACCTGATAAAATAAATGCGCGAAAGAAATACGCCAAAATATAGGCACATTCATCCAATGAATGGACATGTAAATTTCCCGCATCAAGCGGATTTCAAATTCTGTTTGTTTGACAGATTGGCACGCCCCGCAACCAAAATGAAAAATCATTCAAATTCTATTTCTTTTTCCGCGTCCAACAAGAAGCTTCAATTCAATGGTGAAAGTTTGAGCTTTACCTGTCTTGGCTATCTATCCCTATTACTGAACATTGGTAAGAAACAAAAGCATGAGTTGCTGCCATTTCAGAAAGGTGTGTTCCTACTTGAGTAATGGACAGCTATCTTGCAAAAATCATATCACATTTTTTGTCTGGATTAGAACTTCTTTGGAAGATATCAGCAAATATTTAAATGCTCTGAGTCCATGATTGGTGGATTGATTGGATGTTCATCAAGGTGGACAGATTACCGTTCCAGTGTTACAATGAATTGGTGCTTATTGCCTCAATGGGTAATAACATCATCATTAAGTTGCTAGGTTATGGTTGGTCCTAGATTCTGTCTCAAAGTTGGATTCAGTGGTCCGACCTATGCATTCCGTTTTGTGTTTACTTGATATCAAGTAGCATGCATCTTCTGATCTTTGTTGAAGATTCTACGTCATATATTTCTGAGTTTCCTAGGTTGGTCTCACAATGTTGATCATATATTTTTCAGGCATTTTTCCAATTTGTCTCATAAGTGGGTTGTTAATTTCCAAAGTGTGAAAAATAAAGTCTCTTCACAATTTATGTCTGAAGTTGAGCAAGATTAATTACCGACTTGCTTTGATGTGAGGTTCATTTGCTACAATGTCCTTGCATACATTCTTTTCCAATAGGCACTGCCAAGTGAAGGTACATGGAGTGAGTCCAGATTGCAACCGCAATCCCTATGATAAAAGATAGAAGGTTATGTAATTGTTCATCTATCTAGCTTGCAAGATATTATTGTCATATTTAGTGGTGATGCCAATTGTGCAGATCTATTGGACGTTTTGCATAAAATGTGTTTTACATAGTTTCTATCTGGAAAGTTTTCCTTCTTTTAGTCCATTGTTCACAGCTTTTTCTTTTGTGGTATCCTAATTTTTTTCCTTCTTGTTTTCAAGTTCACTTTTCAATCATACAGCACTGCTGATGATGATTATGAAGGATATGATTATAGCTTGCATGGCCGACTCTCTGCTGTGCGCATTATATTCCTCTACCGGTTTGTTCAGGAGGTATGGCTTTTGTAAGTACACTGTTTGGTTATCTTGGGAACTATCATGCTTTTGAGCCTGCTCATTTTAGATGCCAAATTTTCTTCTTTTGTGCAAACTGGGCTATCTGCATAACTTATGTAGTTTACTTGTGAAAACATTGTCAGCTTCTCACAATGGGTCACTTTGTTATTATGCAGATAACTTCATACTTTATGGAACTTGCCACCCCACACACCGAGGAAGCTGTTAGGTTTGTTGATAAAGTTGGGGATTTCGAGTGGTTGATTCAGAAATATGAGATAGATGGTGCCTCTGCCATCAAACTTGACATGTCTCTGGACACTCCATAATTATTGTTCCTCGAGATTCTTCAAGCAAAGAGTATGTACCTTTCTGAAATTTCTGTTGTTCCAACATGCACTGCTTTACCTTGCTTTCCCATTAAATTTTTTTCTTAATCATTTCCTTGTCAGCTTGATTGCTTGATGATTTCACTTGACCTTCTGTAATTCTGTGACTATTTTCTTTGGTTCCTCCCTCTTAAATGCTGAGCTACTTAATTTTGTTGTTCCCCTACGTGTCACTTTGTCTGTTCTTGTTCCTTCCTTCTCCCTAAATTTCTGGTTATGCCTAATTGCCTATTATCTTCTTTTGCATCGATTTTCTGTTAGCCTTCTCAAATTTTCTGTGTGATGTGTTATTGATTGTGAGAACTCTGCATTGCACGATTGATGCAATAATCTTCTCAAAATGAGATACTACAGTGACAATGACTATTTTAAAATATCTGTTGATGTGCGAAGAATGTTTGAATAAGATTTATGACCTTTTCTAGGTTGTTTAAAGTGCTGTTATCTGTTACAGTTTTTTGCAACTTGATCTGGGACAGCTACACTTGTGCAACAGCTTTAGTTGGCATGGTTGCCAGGATAATGACCCATCTGCAGTGCATCTTGATATTCTTCATATTGAGGTAATTCTTGGGTCTTGACATTTGAATTCATATAAGTCCCTGATCGACATACCATTTATCATTTGACAGGTACATGGAATCAATATGGCAGTTGGAATTAATGGACTTCTTGGGAAGCCAATGATTCGAGAGGCACAGGGACTAAATATGTATGTAAGGCGCAGTTTGAGAGATGTTTTCAGAAAAGTGCCAACAGCTTATGTGGAAGTGAGGGTAATGATTTGCAATATTCAATACTCATTTTCAATTAATGACCTTTTGTGGATCCTTTAAGACTGGCATTCTGATTCTTGGATGGGGAAATGCATCACGTTATTGGTTGACATTTTGTTTACCTTCGCATATATGTACATATATATACATATATATGTATGTATGTATAATCACATCTTAAGATCTGACTACTGCTTTATATTAATTTAGCCGTCCTAACACCTCAAAAATGAAGACTATCAGGTGAAGAATAAGTTACACATGCATCTGCCTTATATAATGAACCTGTCCTATTCGATAGATCTGTTATAGACTGAAAGAAAACGCATGCAAGAAGAACAAGAGCGCGAGAGTTTGAGAAAGGGGGTGGCCAGACTGCCAGAGTAATGGGTTGGACTCCTCACATGCTCTATTTATATGAAACAGTGAAGAACAAATTATAAGTATGCAGCAGGGGCTGAAATACCCGAATTACCTTTTGTCTTTAACACATAATATGCAAAAAAATACAAGGGACAGATTCCTCTGCAAGACGGCCTTGTGGTCTACAAAGACTACTCTTGAGAATGTCGTATTGCGGCATTCTTGACTTGTGAATTTGTGCTACTGATTTTTCTGTTAAAAAGTATTCTTGCTTTCTCTATTGGTGTGCGTCAGAAATTGGATGGCCTCCTTTGGGAAGAGCATAGGCATAAACAGAATCTTGTACAACTGCATGCAAAAGCTAACAAATTTATGGTGTTTTGCTCCATATGAACACTCTAGAACCAGAGAAACAAGTGTATCAATTTGGGAGCTTCATTTTTGCATACCTGGAATAAGGGACATATTTGTTGAAGCTGCCAACTTGAATATTTTGGCTGGTGAACCAAAGCAGTATGCTGTGATTTTTGTCTGTTATGAAACCTACATTACTGTTTTTCCTTCCTATGTATCATCTCTTGGCTCCTCATTGTGGTGCTTTGGCCTTTTCTCATTAGTTCTAGTGATCTTAGATTTTCCTCTGAAAGTGGTCATCAACCTAACTTGGCCCCACTTAACCTGGAAAAAGAACAAAGAATTTATGGTTCATTTCTCATACCAATTTTAGATATTTTGGGCAACTAGAAAGAATTCTCAAATTCATTTATGTAATCTCATACGGTTCTTCTTCCCCTTCTTGACTTCCATTACCTGTGTCTTTGGTTGGCTCCTGCACCTAACCCAATATCATGGGATGAAGAATCGGCCGATCTGGATCGGGATTGGCCAATTCTGTGTCGGATCGGCGAAGCCCTTTGAATCGGTGAAAATTCGGCCGGAATTGAACTGAATCGGTTTGGATCGGGCTGGATCAGCCAATCCCAGTCCGATTCGGTCGATTCAGCCATTAAAATAAAATAATAATAATAATAAAATATATATATATACATGCACTAACCACATATTTGTATATATTATTATTATATTTACATTAATGTATGTACAACCATTTACATTCATTGTCATATATATATATATGTTAACTATATATATACATATTATTCTTATATTTACATTAATATAGGGTTGTATGTACATTAACACACATTATATAGGAAAAATTACCTGGACACCCCTAGAATACACCATATTCTTGGATTTACCCCAAAAATACATATTAGATTCCATATCCCTAAAATTGAAAGAAATCTTGTATAACTATACCCTGCCATTTCATTCCATCTATTTAATGCAACCACAATTGAGTTAAGAGGGCAAAAAGACTAACTTGCCCTCTATAACTCTTAAAAAAATCATTTTTTTATCTATCTCACCCACCCACCCTCTCTCTCTCTCTTTGTCTCGATCTCTCTCTCTCTTCTCTCTCATTATGGAGCCAGAGGGGGAGATCCCTCTGGCACCTCCTTCTCTCTCCCCGCTGCCCTACCCCCCCTCTCTCTCTCTCATGGATGGCATGATCGAAATGGGGTCTAGAATCCGAATCGGGCAGGAATCAACTAGAATCGGCCTGGATTGGCCATGGCCGATTCGATCCAGAATTGGCCGATTCTGCCATCCATGCTCCCCGTGCCACTCTCTCTCTCTATCTTGCTCTCTCTCTCTTCTCTCTCACTGCTAGAGCAAGAGGGGGACACCCCCTTCTCTCTTCCCCCACCCAACCCGCTCTCTCTCTCTCTGTCTCCCCCCTCTGGCACTGCCATCTCTCCTCCCTGCAAACCCTCTCTCTCTCTCTCTCTCTTCTCTCTCACTGCCAAAGTCAGCAGGGGAGACCCCTCTAGCACCCCCTTCTCTCTCTCCCCTTGCCCCTGCCCTTCTCTCTCTCTGTCTCACCAAATCTGGGAGCACTGTTGTGGGTGGCCATGGTCCTTCGCCAAGATGGTATCTTGAAACTGGCAAAAATTAGTCGTAGAGGGAAGTTAAAACATGCAGTCCCACTGGTGATGCGTGTGGGGCTGCTCTGCAGCCAGGGAGCTCGAGCGGGCCCGTCCCGGAGACTCCACACCTTACCAACACCCAAGGCCTCCGTGGAAATGCCGTCCTGCAGCTCCGACCGGTGCAAGGATGGCATGTGGACACTTCTCATCAGTTGATGGGGGCCTCAGCAAAGACACCTCAGTTGTCGTCAGGTCCCCCAGCACAGGCATGGCATACGGCTATGGTATATTCCCAACTGGGTACATGTCAGCTTTTTGGGGGACGTCAAGCTGAGAAGACACCGCCAATCTGCTCGGTGCCTTCACTGGTCTCCTGCACATGCTTACAGGGACTTGTACTTATGGTTAGCTTTGTTCTCTCCTAATCCTTTTTTTGGCTGCCTGCTTGTGCCATGAAAACTTGTAACATGGCAAGATCATCACTGGTAGGACACATTTTCTGTGTTGTACATGGAGAGAGGAGAGATCGTTGCCTTCTCTCTCTCTCTCTCATACACACACACACTGTCGGAGCCCGAGGGGGAGACCTCTCCGGCACCCCCTTCTCTCTCCCCTCCGCCCGACCCCTCTCTTGCTCTTTTCTCCTCAGGGGTATTTCTGTCCTTTTGCCCCTATTTTGATGGTTTCATCCATTTGAGGGTGGAATGTTCTTCCCATTCTAACAGCAAACTAACCACAGTGATATAACCGATTAATTTTTTTTTCAAATTTCAGTGGTATGGAATCTAATATGTAGGTTTCGGGGGTAAATCTAAGAATATGGTGTATTCCAGGGGTATACAGGTAATTTTGCCATATATTGTATAAAGTGTTCATTACTATGATATATATTCTACAAATGAGAACTGTTCCTTTGCTTTACAACTTAAAATTTTCTTATTATAATCGATCTATGTGTTCGTACCCACACATTGGAGAACTTAGGGCATCAAGCTCCATCCACAGTGGCACTATCGAGTCGGAATGTGCCAGAGTCTTTGGCACGGTCAATAAGATACAACTATTATAATATTATAATATATATTTTATTATTTAACATTCATTTTTCCTTCTTTATCTATTTATTTTATTTTTTTAAAAATTGATTGTCCGATCGAACCGTACCAATGAGGTATGCTTCAATCCAGCTTGTGCTAGCAGATGTCCGACACGGTCGGTCTGCATGGCACGACCAACCTTGGCTCCATATTCCAACGCTTATCGCAATCTAATGATTGTGATACATGTATAATATATACATTTATGTGGATATACATATTAATTGTGCTTGTACATTAATATGATATGCATGTATGTAACTATGTATATGGTTACATCATACATGAATATTGTGTAACTGTGACATATATATATATATATATATATGAATGCGTAAACTTATATGTCTGATTACATATGCCACAAATATATATAAGACATTTTCTGACTTTTTTCGTGATTTTTTCTTATAATTTTCCCTTATTTTTTTTTCAAAAAAGCAATTTTTAATCTGACAGATCGGCGACTTCTGGTGGATCAGCTGATCCGGATGGGGATCGGCCCAGGGCGATCAGTGGCCGATCTGATCCTTTTTTCCATGCCCAGTGTCACCTGTTTTCTGATTCCTTTTGCTCCCAAATGCTGGAATTCTGGAAAAGGATTCAGAGTAAGCGAGCTTTTCTGTCAAGTTGGCCTACAGCGTCAGCCATAATGGTGGCATCCAATTTCTTGCCAAGCAACCATGGAGTGAGAGTACACTAGGAGTGTCTCAGTTGGTTAAGAACTCCATTTTACAGTAGGAGAACCAAGGTTCAAGCCCAATGAGGCCGAAGTTTTAAAGGTTTAGAAGGATGTGTTAGGAAAATTTTAATAGGCTAGTAGTGGTTAGGCATTTCCAACCAGAAAAATGTATGGAGTAAGAGGAGTCCTTTGAAGGTGGAATTTTTTTCTTTTTGGGTAGCTCCTTTGAAGGTAGAAGTTGTCATTTGGAAAATTTCTCTATTAAGGCGTCCTACTTATGACTGGTTCCCTTCATTGTAGGTATTAAGCCTTTCTGCTGTATCTGTTTGGAGGGAGAGGAAAACATAGATCACCTTGTTGTCTCTTTCTACCTAATTGTTTTTAAGCAAACAAGCCTTGCTTAGGGCATGCGAGAGTGCATGCTATCTCAGCGAGGGAGATTGTTTCGACTCCACAGAGCCTCCAGGTGGTCCAGGCTAAGGCAAAAGATTTTATTGATATAAGAAAAGACTAGATACATTAGTCAACTGCACATACCTCTGAAAATACATCACAATAAACATTAGGATCATGGAATCAAGACCGAATGGACGACGTTATCACATTTTTGGCATTTTGCCTGAAGGACACAACCTGGGCTGTCCCTGATGCACCTACCTCCTCCATGAATACCAGGGTACCCTTTAAGCCCCACCAACATTCATTGTGTAATGGAGGGTGGCAGGCTGCCATGTGGTGATCTTAAATTTTTTGTGCTTGATCTTTCAAGAGAGTCTGCACCCATAAGCTTCTAAGTTGGGAATCAGTTGAAGCAGTAAAGGTTTGATCGGCAAGGGCTGAACTTAGCATAAAATTAATGGCAGTCAGGTAGTGGTTCAAGTTGAACCTGATTTGCTCATATCTTACAGAGCATCTTTATTTCCACGTATGCCATAGGATTAACAATTTAACATAGCTGCATATAAGTCTAGTGAAGCCAACGTCTTTCGCCATCGCATGTAATAATGCCTGTAAATCTAAAAAGTAAAAACAATGCAATTATGCGATTCAAAGGAGATAATCAAGCAAAGATTCAAATACAGTCATACAGCACTTGCAATTTTTCTATACATAAATAGATGGTTTTCATCATCCACTGATGGAGCAGCAAAACAAGAACATTTTGAAACCATAAATAATAAATACCACATTCTGCTATTCGGTTGTCCTGACTCCTGAGGCAAAGCACAATGCAGAAAGTTCCAGCAGAATAAGGATACCACAAGGTGCTATGTGATTATAGTGTACCAAAGCTTAGTCATTTCTGCTTTAGAGAGAGATCTTCCTCTCCCCCTTTTTTCCCCTTTTTTCCTACAAGTTTGAGTGTCATCATCTAGTTGGCTTCTTGTATGGAGGGACACTTATGGTTACCTTTTTATAGTTTACAAATGAGGGATTGTTAGGGAATACAAAATTTAACCTAGCCTCTGATAAATGGAGCTGTGTCAGCCTTCATTATTTCAGGAGAATGCAACTTTCTCTTGGTTTATTGAGCGGAGGAACCTTGAGGACATGGGAGATATCAAACCGCCAGGTCTACTCAAAACAACTAAGGTTAACCCAACAGCAACTGATACTTTTGGAAGAACATTGGAGCCCATTCTCTGTGAAGGCTGTACCACTTTATGGAGAATGAAGTTGCATCTGATCCTTTTGTAAGCAAAGCACCATTTGGAAGACAAAGGCTCCATTGAAGGTGAGGGCTTTTCTGCATTTTGTATTTCAGAAGTGAAAGCATGGAAAGAAGTGGAAGAATGATGGTGAGTCTAATTGTTTCTTCCTTGGCTTCTTGTTGGATGAGGATGTGCATAACTTGATGCCAGCTTGCTAACTGTGCTATGAATTCGGGGACACGTTTGATCTTACAATTGGCTTTTTGAGGTGCCTTTTCTACAGTTACTCAAATGTGGACATATTTTCAGCATGGACTACAGAACTCAGGACTGCATTCCCAGATCTTTAAGCTTTTCACTGAAATTGTTTGCTGGAGTATATGGAAGGAAAGAAAAGAGAGCATCTTCCATGGCAACAAAGTTTTTGTCGAGGACATTGGTTCTAGAGCTATTATTCTCGTGTAGTTGGAGTAGAAATGTTCCGACAGCCCTAGCAGACTGTTTTGCTGTGTTGAGGTTGATCTTCCTGGACAAATTTGGTTGTGAGATTATTAGAGGTTGAGGGACCTCTTTACCTCCATGGTCCTGCAGTGACTGCACTTTACCTTTTTCGAAAAAAAAGGTGTCTTTATTATGGAATGTAGATAGAAGAAAGTAACTGAACACTGAAGAATCAATATAAAATTCTTTAACTGCTTCCAGCCTTCCAGGCCTTCTAGTGTAGGAGGGAATTAGGCAGAAGGTAATTAAATGATTGGTCTGACGGGATTCTGCCCTTCTCCCGTTGCCACTTCCCCTAGGGCAGGAAACATTTGCTGTTGTTATTTAATGGCTTGGGCACATCAGTAAAGGCCACAGTATCTCAAGATGGTAAGGAGATTGTGCTGAAAACAGCTTATTTGAGGGGAGAAAGCATGGAAGGCAGAATTGGCCGTTCTGGGTTCTGGGTGCCAAAGACTCCCATGGAAGGCAGAATCGGCTAAAGACGGGGGCTAATTCCTGGACCATGGAAGTCTTTGGCAGCCATTGAAGATTGAGGCTTCAGAAATTGTTTCTGCATACTCTGTTGATTCTGGCTGGTTACTGTGTGAGGCTTGGAAATGGTTGAAATTGTGTGTAATGCTGGATTTCAAGGCCCAGCTGCCGTGGAGACTTCCTGCCTGTGGGCCAGGCTTCAGGAGGAGGCTGCTCAGTGCTCTTAGAATCAGAAGAAGAAACTGGAGTCCGTTCAAAGGGTTGCTTGCTTGCAGCAGCTTTTCAAATGAAATGGATAGCAGTTACCAGGTATGAGGATAGGTAAGGGTCTGTATCTGTTAGCTTTTTGTTTGAAAAGGGCCAGCCCATCATAGTCAGGCTGTATGTAAGAAATGTACTTTCTGGTCTCTTTACTTCCAGCTTATATTTTCAGGCCTACCATCATATTTTGAAGACCATGTGTGTGATAACTTTGCAGTTCTTGTTGGGGAATGAGACCTTAATTAAACGTAGGAGAAAAGTGACTTCTGTCCATGTAGGACAAGTTACCAGATGAGGCAGTGTGGACACGTGGATTCTTCTTCTCCCTTTTTTTCTTTTTTTCTTTCTTTTTTTTTTCTTTTTCCTTTTTTTGTTTTCGTTTCGCTTTGATTTGATTTGAGTTAGACTCGATTTGTTATTTGTTTTTTTTATTTTTAGTTTGCCTTGCGGGGTGTGCCAGCCTGTCTGGCAGACAGAAGTAAGGATCCGCGCAGTGCGGAGAAAATTTAATGTCCATGGAATGAATGAGTGCGCCGTTTTTAATCTGAACTTCTTTGATTCCGTGTCTTAATCATCAGGCGATTAGGGTAGCGTGTGCTGGACCCGTCTCCATCGATCAGAATCGATGTTTTATTTACATCGGGTTAAAAGCCTTTGATGCCATATTAACATCAATTTCAACCCGAATACCATTCATAGCAAGGACGAGAAAATATGCATTTTCTAGAAAATTGTAATACAATGTTTTTCCCTTTTTTATTATTATCGGATAGAATGGATTTTGATTTGAAAGAAAGGATTTGTTCTTTTTGAAAAGGGGACTCAGGACTTTGATTTGAGAGAAAGGATTTGTTCCTTTGAGAAGAATATTTCATTTCTTTGAAAGGAAGGGTATTTGTTTTGAGAAAAGAGTTTCATTTTGAAAAGGAATATGGATTTCCTTTGAGTTTTGAAATATAATTTGGAGAAAATGCAGGTGTATACCCGTGAATTTATTTGGTGATTTGAGTTTTGTTGGAACGCGGATGTTTTCTTTTCTTTTCTTTCATTTTTTGAAAAATGAATTTCGCCTAAGAGGGTTCCGTCCATTGTTCTTTTTCGCTTTCTTTTGCGGGCGTGCCAGACTGTTTACAAGAAACAGACAAAGAGATTTATTTTACGAGGGATATTGGGTGCGAACCCTGATACCCTCGAATTTCATTTCATTTATTTATTTTTTCCGCGTGCGCTCGCGTTCAGGGCGATTGGAGTGATCGTGTACTGGACCGTTCCCCACTGACCGAAATCGATGTTTCATTTACATCGAGTATAACACTCGAATACCTTCGGATGCGTAATGTTTCTTAAAAGATCATATGCCGAAATTGATAGATAACAGATGACAAATATATTTCCATATTTATTCAAGCATATATTTGTACCGTTTACATTTACGCTCGCAACGGGGTGTTTATGCCTCCGTTGGGCGTTTACATGGTAATGAGTACATTTGTGTTACCAACGGTGTGTTTGTGCCTCCACAGGGTAACATGCCAACATGTGCCTCTACATGTGTCGTTTTATGACACCGGAGGACTCAAACATGTGCCTCTACGTGTGTTTGTTTTATACACCAGGAGGACTTAAACATGTGCCTCTACGTGTGTGTTTTATGACACCAGAGGACTCAACATGTGCCTCTACGTGTGTTGTTTTAAGACACCGGAGGACTTAAACATGTGCCTCTACGGTGTCGTTTCATGGACACCGGAGACTCACACATGTGCCTCTACGTGTGTCGTTTCATGACACCGGAGGACTTAAACATGTGCCTCTACATGTGTCGTTTTATGACACCGGAGGACTTAAACATGTGCCTCTACGTGTGTCGTTTTATGACACCGAGGACTAAATATGTGCCTCTACATATGTCGTTTTATGACACCGGAGGACTTAAACATAGCCAACGGGGTTCCTGTAACAACCTGTGGCGTCTCTGTGCGGGCGAGCGAGCGAGGTCAGGAGGGCCCGACCACGGAGGACAAGCACACCACGGCATGGAAGGAAGAATCGCCGGGATCGAGCCGAATCGCCGGGACGCCAAGGACTTTCTCCCCGCACGTGCGGCCTATTTTAAAGCTCGCGCACGGACAGCTCTCTTAGCAGTGGGATGTGAGCGTATGGCCCTAGCGGCGTCGCGGCGTGTTGGCGTATGATGGCTGTTGAACCCGGAAAATATCGGGGCTTAACAAATCCCGGGCGACAAACACGCCCTAAGGGAACCGGGGATGAACTCCCGATCTCCCGCTCGGACATCGGAACAAATGAACCCGAGTGCTCGCATCAATCCGGAGTGGCTCGGAAGCGGGGTGCCCGAGAAGCTCGTCGACGGCGAAGAATACGTACTCGGATGCCAGAAACTCCGTGTCCGGATCAACGTTCGAAGCCGCGCCCGAAGCCGGAGGATTCGGAGAAGTCAACGCACGTGCCTCCAGAAAACGGGGACAAACGCATGTGAGACGGCCGGAGAAGCACAAGCGGCGCACGTGTGCACGTGCGCGGCACGGCCGTCAACCAACAAACAAGACACGGGAGGCCCACAGAGCTCTCTCCAGCGAAAACCGGACGAAATGGCCAATGGAGTTGGAGGCCCACCCCATTTATAGGGGGGGCCAGGCGGTGGCACCCCTGCCGTTTAGGCGGGGGTGCGCACCCCCGCCGGTTCGGCAGGGGGCGCACCCCGCGCCGGGCCGGGCGGGGGGCCCCACCCCCGCCGGTTAGGCGGGTGGCGTCCCCCCCCGCCGGTTCGGCAGGGGGCGCATCCCCGCCGGGCGGGCGGGGGCTGCACCCCTCCGTTAGGGCGGGGTGTGCACCCTCGCCGATTCGGCGGGGGGCGCACCCCCGCCGTTCGGCCCCCCCGCCGTTTCGGCAGGGGGCGCCCCCTGCCGGTCCAGCGGGGGCCGCACCCCGCCGGTTCAGACGGGGCCGCACCCCCGCCAGTCCGGCAGGGTGTGCGCCCCCCTCCGCCGGTTCGCGTGCGCACCCCCACCAGTTCGCTCGCGTGCGCCCCCCTCCGCCGGTTCGCGTGCGCACCCCGCCAGTTCGCCCGCTCGCAGCGCGCACCCCCGCCGGTCAGTGCTTGCCTCGCGCTCGCAGCCCTTCCTCGACGCTCGAGCCGGAAGACCCCCGCCGGGGAGGGTACCCCCGCCGGTTCGATCCCCCGCAAACCCTATAAATAGGGGGCATACCCCCATTGCTCCGCATGCCATCTTCGGCCCAAAAATTTACGCACAAGCTTCCTCCTTTGAGCAGGCACCTGCAAACCACTTCGGTTGGCCCGCGTGTGGTCCTGTGCGCGAGCTTTATAGGCCGCACGAGTCGGGGGAGGTCTTCGACACCCGTTGGTGCTGTCTCCTTGGCCGGGCCCTCCTGCGCTCGCCTTATAGAGACGCCACAGGTTGTTACAAGACCCCCGAGGGCACATGTTCTAAGTCCTCCGATGTCATAAAACGACATACGTGAGGCACATGTTCTAAGTCCTCCGATGTCATAAAACGACATACGTCGAGGCGTATACTCAAGTCCTCCGATGTCATAAAACGACATACGTCGAGGCGCATACTCAAGTCCTCTGGTGTCATAAAATGACACACGTCGAGGCTCCTGTTTAAGTCCTCCGGTGTCACGAAAGACATACGTAGAGGCATGTTACCTTTGGGGCACAACACACCCACATAACAAAAATTTACTCTTTACCATGTAAACGTCCGACGGAGGCACAAACACCCGTCGTCGACGCCCATCTGTAATGACTTGTTATATACACGCCCAGTGGAGGCATAAGTCCCCACTAAAGGCGTAAATGTAAATGTCATAAATATAAATGACATGAGCATGTTTGAATAAAATTGTGGAAATTGCTTGTCATCTGCCCTTTCTTCTTTAAATTTCGGCATACGGTCTTTTAATAAACATTACGCATCCGAAGGTATTCGAGTGTTATACTCGATGTAATGAAACATCGACTTCGGTCGATGGGGAACGGTCCAGTACACGACCACTCCAATCGCCTGAACGCGAGCGCACGCGGAAAATAAATGAAATGTAATTCGAGGGTATCAGGTTCGCACCCAATACTCCTCGTAAAAAACAATCTTTGTCTGTTTCTCGTAAACAATCTGGCACGCCCAAAATCGTCATTTCAGAAAAGAAGTGAGGCTAAAAAATTGAAAATGAGAAATAAAAAATTCCGCGTTCCAAAAATCTGGCACGCCCGTGGGACTGTTCCTGCCTTCCATGCATATGTAAAAAGACCGTATGCCGATATAGAAATAAAGATGACTAATTTCCACACCACAGGTACAAGGAGCGAAAGTCGGCAGGATAAGAGCCCGTTCCACCTGCAACTTCAAGCTTGTTCAATGGCCGCCGTCACCTACGGTCCGATGGTCGTTGCATGCCACGCCAAGTGTGGCTACTTGACGACGCCGATCGTGTTCGGCGACTTTCCTGCAGTGGTGGGATCCCCTACTTCCTAGGGGTGGTCCCCGCCGTCCAAGCTACTCCAAAGGCGGCGCCCAAAGCTACTGCAACTAGGGGCACCAAACCCCGTCCCCGTTCAAGCAAGGCCGAGTCTTCTCGGTAACACAATCTCCTGCATCGCAGTCCCTAGAAAACGGGGCAGCGCCAGGGATGCAGGGGCACAAGCCCCACGCGGTCGTCTCCAACTCGGCAAAACCGTCTCGTGGGAGACTCTGTGTTAGGCTGATGGAGGCGAGCCGATACTGCCCCGGGACAGAAGCGTCCCTACGGTGGCAACCTCCAACAAATTCGCTCCCCTCCAGGGATGCGGCAAGAAGATTGGACTCCCAAAAGGAGCCCGACGGGGGCAGGCATCAAGCTCGGCGTGCCAGCCGCCTCGCAAAATGAGGCAAATGTGGGTGACCAAGCAGGAAGCTGCCAGATCAAGCAGGCTAGAGCGGATCAACCCGCCGAAAGCCCCAAGAAGGCGACGGTACCTTGGCGGAAAAAAGCTCAAGAAACCGAACCTCCTTGTCCCCGCGGACACAAACGCAGGGGCATTTATAGGAAGCCTAACTTCGTCCCCGCCCAAGCGGAAACTGCTGAAGGGGGAGATGCGAGTCAAGCCGGAGCTTCCGCACCTCGAGTCTCGGTCTTTGAAAGGCTGAGCGCCTCAGTCTTCACCAGGCTGGGAGCTGCAATCCGTCCAAGCACTCAGAAGCCCAAGAAGCGGAGAGTGCAACAGACTCTGAAGAAGGTGGAGGCATGAAAATCTTCACCTGCTATGCTTCTGGAAGGGAAGCACCTGGGCCATCCGGCATCCCTGCTGGAGCGCTCAGGATAAACGAACCCGGACAGGACGACGAAACCGTCCTCCGGTACACCAGAAACGCTGCCAGAAGACTTCTCCAAGGGCACAGAAGGCAGTCAGGCCGAACCCTCGAATCTGGGGCAAGGTCCTCGAGCCTCCACTCGAGCATGATCAAAGACCCCTCCAGGGCTAGGTCCAGCTGGACCTTGAAGGAGGGGAACAAGACGAAGTCGCCAGCCTCCACCTCGGAGATCAACAACTGCCGGCCGACGGGGACCAAGCCGAAGTGTTCCTCATGCCGCCAACCAGGCCGCCTTCCAAGCAATGACGGACGACGCCAGTATGATTCATACAGCGTTGGCAGGCTGAAATGGCCAACCTCCTAACGGAGCGAGGATAGGCAGGGGCAAATGCGCCACGCCTCCTAGTGCCGACGGCAAACCAAAATGCTCGGACAAGACATCAACAAGGCGACCTGCCCGATGTCAATCCACGCATAGCTGCAGTCAATGACTACACCGTTGATCCGGTCCAACAGCCGCGCAGGGGCATAAACTCCCAAGCCTCCGCGGCTGAAGATATCGTCGCCCAGCGACGAATGATTGAAAAGATCGTGGACGACCGCTTCGCCCAGCGAGGCGAGGGGACTGCCACTGTAGATCTCTACAGCGTGCCATATCCCGTCCACCATCAATTCAAAAAGCTGCCACCGGACTTCCCCAAGGCGCCAAAGTTGCAGAAGTTCGATGGGCAGGGCTCGCCAATGAGCACCTGGCCTACTATATAACGGCCATGGGAGAGTTGGCATTCGATGAATCCTACCTCCTCCGCTACTTCGCAACGTCCCTGACAGGCACCGCCTTCCAGTGGTACTCCAGGCTGAGGCCCAACTCCATTGTCGATTGGGCCGACCTCCTCCAAAAGAAATTCATCGACCGTTCCAAACGGCCGAGAGAAAGGTATCGCTTGCAGAGCTGTGCTCCCTCAGGCAAAGAAAAGGAGAAACGCACTCGACTTCATCAAGCGGTGGCGTGACTTCAGTATGAGGTGCGACAACCCCCCGACGCAAGAAGATGCCATAACCATCTGTCGGCGGGGCCTGGCAGCGCAGATAAGCGAAAAGCTGCTGGGAACAAACATCAAGGGTTTTGATCAGCTCAACGCGGTCGTGCAGAGATCGAAATGTTCTTCGCCGATAACCCATGCAAGCCCGCCCTCCGAAGAGCAAGCCAGGCAAGGAGCGGGCTATGGGCAAAGAAGCCAACGCTGTGGACTTCGCCCCACAAAGTAAAGGGAAAGATCATGGCCTCTGGCGCCCCGAGCAAGAAGGTGGAAGAAAGACCGCCTCCGACTTCACTGCCACAGCGTATGAGCACACCGTATTCCTTCAAAAGGGACCATACGAAGATGCTCTTCAAGCTGTGCATGAAGAACGACCTACTCAAGCTTCCAGCACTGCGAAGGCCAAGCGAAGCGGATAGAGTGGATGAGCCAAATTACTGTCTCTACCACCGCATGCTGGGGCACTCTATTGAAGACTGCTATGTCTTCAAGAATGAAGTACAGAAGCTGATCCAGAGTCGCCTCATCACCATGCATGAACATCTGGTCGATCCTCCACACCCCATGCCTGGGACCAGTCGAGGCAGTCGGCCAATGTCATCCATGTCAATGCGCCGGCTCCCGAGCCAGAAGACCCCGAGGCAAATCCTTGGGACGCTCAGTCCACCAACGGATGGGAGGGGGACCACCCCTCAGCCTCAGAGCACAGGACATGGTCCGAGACAGTGCAAAACCTGGAAAGACAGTTCAGTCGCTGCGGCACGGTCAGCGCCAAACGCTGATGTACCTGAGGACCATGCAAGAAAGTTGACGACCCTCCAGCAAGGACTCCAGGGGCCGTGGGCACACCTGCGCCCCGGAGCGCCCCCCCTGCGGGGGATGGATCTCAGAGGAGTCGTCAAATCCGTTTGATGACGAAATCGCCGGAAGATATATTCCTTCCCGCGCCATCGAACACTGGCACTCTACCGTACCTGCCTGTCAGCCGCCAACAAGCGTCCCGCCAAACTACTGCATATACCATCAAGATGCAGGGCACGCGTTAGAGGACTGCCACGTCTTTAAAGACAAGGAAGCATGGATCAACCAGGGATTATCGACTTGGGCAACGCCCGTGTCAACCCCCGCAGCCTCACATTCGCGAATGGACAGACCATTCAGCAGACGTTGTCACGCATACAGTCAACGTCATCGACCCACGGAAGTTTATACACCGGGGCCTTCACTTTCCCGGACCCGGATATGATAGAAGGCGGCTCATCAGGCGCAGCCCCTACTGGTGGTCCCCGGGAGGGCAAATTCCCCCTCGCAGTCACTTGGCGACCAGAAATGTTGGGGAATCTTCGAGAAGCTCCTGCAACGAGGTGTCGTGATGGCTCACACACCGCCGCCCACGTACACTGAAAGGGCGCTGAATCACCCCATGTACTGTCGGTATCACGCCATGCTGCTGCAACCCTACAGACAGGTGCCCTGATGTCCGGGATTGGGTTGAGTCCCTCATCCAAAAAGGGAAAATCGACCCGGAAGTTCATGGAAGGAAGAATCGCCGGGATCGAGCCAGAATCGCTCGATCCCGGATCGGATCGACCCCCCAAGGACGATTCCCCCTGAAGCCCCCAAAACCCCCCACATTCCGGCTGGATCGACCCAACTCAGTAGGATCTGAGTTGGATCGCTCGAGTTGAACCAGATCGATCGATCCCGGCTCGATTCAGTCGATCCAGACTGATCCAGGTCGATTCCCTCAGGCTACCTTCAGGATCCTCTTCAGGCAGGGTTGTCAGGATCTCCTTATTTACCTGAATATCATTTAAGTAAATGTTAGTATACTTAAGATATTACATGTAAATAAGGAAGTACCCCCCATTTGAATCTAATAAAAATATCAAAAAAATCATATCTCTTACCA